>JANAVB010041619.1:2165652-2298788 GCA_029216955.1 Iris pallida
GAGTTTATTCTCAATTTAGTTGTTTTGCTTCACTTTCCACTCACACTTCACTGTCTACAGCCCCCTCACATTTCTTTTCCTTTCCCTTTCCTCCTTTTTATATGATATGCATCTAGGTATATATCTACATTAATGTAATGTAATGTACTGATATATAGGTAATGCATGAATGTATGTGAGTTGTAATAATACAAGCATGTATCATTATATGAATGAATGTAATGAATGAAATGTATGTAAGGTATAATAATATGTATATATAAATGCATGCATGAATGAATGTAATGTAGTGTATGAAACATAAGCATGTATGAATGTATACATGTATGTAATGTGTGGATACATAAATGCAATATATGTATAAATACATGAATGCAAATATATATGTATCAATGAATGTATGAATGCAAACATGTATGTATGCATGCATGTATTTATGAATTGTATATAGGCCTAGTGTATAGTGTAGCCCTATAGGCTATGTTATGATGTTGTAAATGTTTATGTATATGGCATATATATTGTTTAGACCTAGAATAGACTAACCTAGATAGTTTGACCACAGTTGACTATAGTTGACCTAGTTTGACTGTATAGTTTACTAGAGTTGACTTTGGCCTAGATCGACTTAGAATCATGTAGCATGCATTGTAATCTACAGTTTTACCTTATTGGACATGTTGTGACCTGTGTTGCTCTAAATAGGACTAATTTACTCTGATCTGGACATTTATTCTCATCGAACATACATGATATTAGGCGAGTACATTTTCTGATCATTCCATACTTGCTAGGACTTATATTCTTGCTCTAGATTACTTTACTTGATGCTGTCACATTGGTAACACGGATTGGTACTATATGGATCTTTTCATGAGATGTTATCCCCCTCGGGAGAATCGGGTACATCATGTCATGTGCATTTCACTTTCATCATGTACTCCTATGCTTTCACTGTTCATGTATACTCTTTTGATTCATGTACTCTCATGCTCATAGAGCCCTCATGTATAACTTCATGTGCACTCATTTATGAGCTCCCATGTAAAATTATGTACAATAACATAACCTGTCAAGATCCTTGTGTATTGATTGGGCTACGAAGGAGTAGAAATAGTCATGTGAACAATTCCAAGTAATGCAATCATGTATAAACTCAGTAGTGTAATCACGTACAAATTTCAGCTGTTCACATGCCTATCTTGTACTCTAAACCACTAGTCACTTGTAGTTCTTTACTTATAGTAGGTATTTCCAGTACAGTTGTCTCTTTTTTTTCATGTATATTTTATTCAACGATTCATGTATCCTACTCTATTACATGCTTTATATTCCTGTCATGATATGAACTGTTGAGATTTTGTGCTCGTTCCTGTCCTGACTGGACCTGTTGAAAATATTATAGATGACACCGAGCAGTTCTGTCCTACGTACTATTAAGCAGCCCTAGATGATACTTGCGAGCTGGACTCTCAAGAGGACCACCTCTAGCTGATGATATCACCCCTACTGCTTAGACTAGTTTAGTTAGGCTTTATCTTACTTTGTTGTTGTCATTTGAGACTTTGAGATGTATTATGTTTGGATGTTGTTGTTGAGTTGTTGTGTCGTCTAGACACTTAGAGTTATTTTTCTTTATGTTGTATTTTATTTGAGATTTCATATCTATCATATTGTACTTTCTATCTTAGATTTGTGATTGAGCTGTACTTCTGTATTGTCCTCCGATTGGAGTGTATATACTGTACATGTACCTTATATTTTGTGTTAGATGTATGTGACCTAGGACAACATTCTACCGCTGACACTGCGGTGTAGGCTGGATGTATCCACTTCTCTTGTCCCTACAGTGGGTGCGGGTCGTGACACGTTTTTAGTGGTGGCCCATGCAGGCCTAGATTTTGTAGTGGTATTCGAACTAGAGTATCACTACAGCCTGTAGTAGGATGTAGGATATAAGTTTAAGGTACTCAATCACATTTAGGAAAAACTCTCTTCTAAATTCCTGCCATCTAAATTCTTGCTGATTAATTGCTTCCTTTGAAATAAACTGTCCTCCTTTATTATATCGCTTCATTCTCAGTAATTGATTTCTTGTTTGATCTGTCTCCAGGATGGTGCAGACACGATCCCATTGCTTCGGCCAGAGGGATACCACTGAGAGGTCTGCCACCTCTCGTCTGGCTTAGCCCGGTCAGGCAGCTCCTGTGGTACCTTCTCATGTCGGAGCTTCTGCAGCATTCGGTGGTGCACCTCCGCCAGTTTCGAGGCCTTCCCCGATTATTTCAGAGATGTTTTAGCAGCCGCCATCGGGATCGGTTGACGCCGTCCAGCTTTTTACCTTCTTCCAGCGGATGGTAGAGGCTTAGCAGCGCCAGGCTATCGATTTCAGGCAGGGCATTGATAATTCCCATCATTTGGCTATGACGACTGTGGAGAGAGTTACTACGCAGCCGCAGGGTGGCCAGATCTAACAGTATCAGCAGAGGACGCCAGGCATCCAGGAGTTTCAGAAGATACGTCTGAGGGATTTTTAAGTCACATAGGGGATCTTATATGCTGATAATTGGATCGAGCATATCGAGGAGATATTTCGGCTGGTGGAGATACCAGCTCGACTTTAGATTGAGGCAACAGGCAGCCAGATGCAGGACCTGGCTCGTACCTGGTATCAGACGGACCCCAGAGTGGGCACTGAGGGACAGACATGGGGAGCTTTCAAGAAGCTCTTCAAGGAGAAGTTCTTTCTAGATACAGCTCTTGGAGCCTTAGAGACGCAGTTCGAGAGTCTGGTTCAGGAGAGCCAGACAGTTGAGGAGTATGCTGGAGAGTTCTGCCGTCTGGATAGATTAATCGAGGGCCTTAGCGAGACGGCGATGGCCAGGAGGTTTAGGAAGGGATTGGTTAAGGATGTCAAGTTCTTGACCAAGAGTGACAGGAGCGCCACTTTTGAGGTGATACTGATAGGGGCCATGGCAGCAGAGGATGATCTTGCGCTATAGCTCAAGAGAGGACCGGATATCCATGGAGCCAACGGCAGCGGAGGCCAGGCCAAGAGGCCTCACTTTCAGCAGCAGCACTAGGCCGTTCCAGCCACAGCAGTTCCAGGGGCAGAGCCGTGCACCTTTCCAGCAGGTGCAGCAGCAGCCGAGACTTCATCAGCAGGCTCCGAGACAGCAGCCCATTAGTTATACTTTTTACAAGAAGTCGGGTCATGGATGGAATGACTGCAGGAAGAGGCTTGGTAGATGCCTACTCTGTGGTTCAGCGGAGCACCAGTTGAAGGAGTGTCCCATGTTTTCGGGACGAGCAGTTCAGGGAGCAGGAGCCAAGGCTCCGATGGGGCCACAAAAGGGCCCGCTGCAGACTCAGTAGCATAGGTTCATCCAGCACCAGTAGCAGGCCAGGGGAGGTCACAGGAGCAAAGTACAACCCTATTGTAATAATGTAACTTAATACAAAATATGCTAGACAATAGAGATGTATTGGAAAATAAAGAAAATGTGTGTATAAACTAGAAACGATAAACATGTGCAAGAAATCACTAGCGAACAAGTATGAACAACTGAATCATGAATATTGAAGACTAACAGATGGTCTGCATTTGAAATACTTTTCGACATGTGAATGACTTGGGCTAATACGATACATCATAGATGGCTATCCACATTATAAGGTACGTCTAACCCATACACGAGGTATATGAATTACCTATCCACATTAACATTCATTGGACTTTGTTCACATACCTACTGAGCATTTTCGCTCCCGACTCACTAAAGAATCAATAAACGATCAATGATACAATGAGCTTATCGTGTCTCAACTGAATACTTAATAAAACAATAAAGAATAACGTTAAAATATAATAAGCACATAACATAATAGTGTACTTGTCTATGTAGAAGCATGGAATTTCAAGCGCAACAAGGGGCCGAAGTTTCTATGTGCCACAAACAATATGCACCGAAGATGTAGGACAAATGTCAGCGCATTATTCAAAGACAGTAAAGACGAAAGCGCATGAAAAGAATATTTTTATTTATACGAAAATCTATTACATGACTTTTTTATTACATTGAAAGTCTACTACAAAAGCCTTGTCTAATCTCTATGGATAGGTACATCACTTTGACGTCCTAGCATAGGCGCATGTCTTCCTCGTCATGAGCGAATCACTTCCTTGCCAACTAGTGAATTCCTCGTCAATGTGCAGGCGCATTTGCCAGCCTGTGGCTCTTCCAGCATAACGAAAGTTGGGGTATGACGACCCCAAACTCTGTATTCAACTTGGCACTTGATACCCTCTCATAGAAGAACACTACCAGTATGGTGCACGATCACGAACTTCTCTGACCGAAGCTAACTTGACGCAACTCAGTCTTCTGAAGGAGTTCGTCATTAAAATCAAAGTTTCTTTGAACGAGGAGATCTACAACCCGCAATGCAACATCTTGCCAAGGAGGAGGATCGATCGAGTTCATTCCCAAGGGAAATTTATGTAAAATGAGTGCGAGTTTCTTTTCACCACAAACATTACTATTTATAGGATAGGGCATCTATACCCCACGCGCCAAGTGGCAGCACTCCCCGAAATTAATGCGATAAACCAAGCATCAATGGCAGTGAATCTCCATCTCAAATTCAGCTAAGTCAAAGTCATTAAATTGAGCCTCGAAAAGCTTAAACAAAGTTAACCGAAGGAGATGCGCTCCACAGCTGATGAGCCTCTCAGACAGATGCGCTCCTCAGATATATACGCTCTTCAAACTGATGTGCGCATGGGTGCGTGCGCCACACAGAAAATACGGCTACCTGAGCACGTCTTCCATCAGAATATTTAATGCTGAATGTTAGAAGTCAGCAGTACGCCACTCGAAGACAGTAGTGATGACAACTTTTTCAGAAAATGAAGAGATATAATCATTATCTTTTTGTCGGTTGCAGCTGTGTTGCCACATGGCTGATCTAAACTTTGTATGCGCCTCCGTGGCCATGCGCCCGAACTTTGCATGCGCCTCTATAGCCAGGCGCCCAGACTTGCAATTGATCCCTGGAAGTTATACGCCAAGTCTCCTCATGCACCAGATCCTAGGTGCATCCAAGCAAATCATCCTGTAACAAATCAAAGATTTTTGAGCTTTTGTACACGCACCACGAGTCATTGACTCAGTTCTGCCTACGAATGGGTACTAACCACCCAAAATCTCAGCAACAAACGAATCTCAATAACTTCCACGTGTCAGCTCCTCCGCATCCTAACAGTGTAGTTTCAAATAGATTCATTTCAAGCTTCCTGGCACAGCGCCCTTGTGCCCAACAAATTCATGTGCGTAGCGTTCCTACGTGCAAAATTTCCATACGCAAATCGCATATGCGTGCATGAACGGATCATTCTGTTGCCTATAAATAGAAGGATCATTCCTTCATTCAATCTTCTGACCTCTTCACATCATCGAATTCTTCAAGCTCTTCAACAACTTCAACTCTTGGCTTTCTCCTCGGAGTTCTTCCAGACGTTCAGAGAGCCCGAAATCGTCGTCAAATCGTCAACAGAATAAAGAATCAACTCTCCAATGCTACAGTTCTCAGAAAAACAAAAGTGTACTCCAAGGATTCTATCGAAATCCTATATTGTACCCTATTTAGTTTGATCATTTATAAAAATTTCTTCAGTTACTTTTTAATGGCAAACAAGCTGGCGACTCTGCCGGGGACCACTTTCTCCTCCAATGAGAAGGTTGTGTCACAATCTGACAACAGCAAGCTCAGTTCCTTCCAAAAGACACTGGTGGTATGCTTCGATCAGCAAGCTTACAAGGAGTTCATCTCTGAAGGTAGCGCGAGTCCTTTGAAGCGGCTACCAAAGCCGAAGAAGACTCGCAAAGTCTGGGTGCCCAAAGGCGATGCAACGAGCCCCACAACCGAAGGAGCTGTGCCGGCGCAGCTATCCCTTCCTGCTGACGTTCTCAGCAAACAAAACATTGCTTCTGGGATAGTGCATCTGCTAGGGAAGCGCAGTGCTAACTCCAACTCCCAACCCGCTTCTTCCAAATCGAAGAAGATGCCCGATGAAACAAGGGTACAGCCACTCTTCCGTACATGGACTCTGCTGCAAAGTGAATGCACTATGTCTTTGATAGAATTACTTGCTGTAAAGGTAAGAAAAAGTTGGACTCTGAGTACTATGTGCCTTCGTGGGCTAGTACAAAGAAGTCCAAAGCAGAACGGGCGATGAGCCCTCAACGTGCTATGCCAACAGCGAACCAGAAATTCGTGCTAAAAGTCATGCGCGTAGTTGATGGTAAGCTGTACAGAGTTGACTCGAGTGCTTTGGCACCCGGAATGAGTCAACCTTAAAGTTCCCTCCCACTTGGGTGCATCTCATGTACATGAACCAAGTCAAGGGATAAACCTTGGGGTGTTGAACCCATGCGCACACGTGGGCTATGTACATAAAGTGGGTTCGACTCACAATACGTGTTGCTCTCCCACCAATTATCTGGGTGCATTTCATGCGCTTTAACTGGATCAGGGGGCACATAACTCACATGACCATCCTGACGCATGGCTTTGCCATGCGCCTGAAGAGGGTACAAATATGAAACTCTCCTTACACGATTTACGTAATTTGATCACTCACAGACGTAGATCGGAAGAGATGACCACCATGCACAACACAACCCTTACGGGACATACTTGTGCTATGGTCACCATCAACTGCTGTTGTTCCAAGATAGTGGCCCCACTACCTAGATAGTCTGTGTTCCAGCTACTGTAATCTACTGCACCTGTCCAATTTCGTCTCAGAAAGAGGGTGCCAACGGACGACGAGGAAGAGCTCTTGGTCACCTCGTGCTATGTCATATCCAATTCTTCTGTTCTCGAAAGGAAGACCAATAACCCTCCGACCTCGACTAGTTCATCAAAAAGCCGACCGAAAGGGAAGATAATCATAATTCCTAAAACGAGATATTCTAGAGTACCCGATCAAAGGTGAAGGCCACATCAGTAGTACAAGCTGGGGGTGGCCAAACCCCGATTATCTACAATAACCCCTCGTTCGAAGATGAGAGTATCTGTCAAGTAACTAACACTGATGCGGCTAGTGGTAGCCAATTCGGGGATTCAGAAGTGGAAGCTCAGATGCCAACCTTTCCACCAGAAAGTGAGACTGAAAGCGTAGGGTCGACCGTTCCATCTTCTTCGACCCATGTCATGCCTGTTTACATGATAGGGGTGGGAACGAAGAAGTAGAAGACGCTTCGGCTTTGGATCTAGTACGACACATGGATACTCTGGAGACGGGCCTTAAAACTCTCTCCACCTTCATACATTCCTTGACGCAACTGGTATTCAAAATCCGGAATGCCTTAGCTAACTAACCTCCTGCCAGGGCCCCAACTTCTACAAGTTCAAACCCGGGTGTCAATAGGGAATTAAATGTGCCCCCACAACAGGTGCCCTCCGGGACTGACTTGCACGTTCTATCTGGGTCGTCAGCTCCCTCTGGGACCAACTAACGTACCCTACCTCGGCCTTTTGTTCCTGTCTCAACCGAGGAATTATTTGAGCTCGTGAGGGATATACGCACTCGTATAGAGGCAAAGGACAAGCATGAGAAGCATCGAAAGCCCAAGATTCGGCAGCCCTATCCTCTTGAGTGGAATAACATGGTTTATCCCCCCAAGTATAAACCACAAATGTTGGCACCATTCAACGGGAAGGAGTCACCCCGTCGATATCTGACATATTTTGCCTCTATGACGGGGCACTTGTCGAAGGCCGACACCTTGCTGTCGAGTCTATTCATCGAGGCATTGAAGGGAGTGGCACACAAATAGTTTTGTAGCCTCCTTGATCACTGCATATCCTCATTTGAGGATCCGAAGCACCATTTTCTCTCTCGGTTCTATGACAACGGAATGGACATGACCATGTCCTCCCTCATGGAAATCACCAAGAAGGATAAGGAGTCAGTTTGGGATTTTATCGAACGCTTCCATCAAGCATGTCTGAGGCTACCCCCCGGTATCCCTGAGCCGGTATTGATGGATTCCTGCCGAAAAAACATGATACCGACAATTGATCTCTGGGTCGATTCTATCTAGTATAAAGATTGGACTGCACTCATCATCAGTGCTGAGAGTACCAAAATGATGGCCCGAGATGCTCTTCTCTTGGGACTCAACTTTCTATCGTTTGAAAACAAACGAAAGCGCTCCTCCAACAATAATAACAACGAATGGGAGTCAAAGGGGAAGCATGTATTGACAGTTAATACCTCTAAAGGTGCGTTAGCTCCTGCCCAGAAGCTACCAACCGCACTGCAGCAGAAGGAGGTCTACTCTTTCAATGACGAAAACACTTTACAGCTCTTCAAGGTGCTAATACAAGGCAACAAAATCAAGTTACCTGACCCTATGTATCTCGATGAGATCGATAGGGTGGAGGATCCGAAATATTGTCACTACCATCGGTTCGTCGGATACCCAACTCAGAACTGTCACGTATTAAAGAACTACATTTAATGCATGGTCAATGCGAATATCCTTTCTCTCGACTACAAGGACAAAATAGTCTCCGTGAACATGGTATCTCTTTAGTTTGGCACCCTGCCGCCGATGAGGCTCAAGATGGCATCGTCCCTCTCCAAAGGTGACAATGTAAGTAACCAACCTTCCACCAACTTGTGACAACGTGAGTGGGCTGGTGCCACTCACTACATCACGGGGCGAGATTATGTGGGTTCATGCAGATCTAGCTCCAGAATTAACTCAACCGATGGTACGCCCTACCACCAAAACCAAAGGCAAGAAGACCAAATCTTACCGAATGGTCACGGCCGCTTTGGAGGAAGCCTTTCCAGTGGTGACACGGTTACAACAGAACTCTCAGCATGAGGAGGTTTCGGCTGAGAAGGCGCCTCCCAGCAACACTACCGCTGCTCGAGGAGAGTGTCCATCCCAACCTCCAGTAGTAGACAAACAGAAGCAGAAGGAGGCTCATTTCGACAAGCTTCTGAGAAAAGAAGGTGATTCGAGGTTGACCAAACCCCATAATTTTGACATATTGGCAAAATTTGCCAATACTCCGGCCCAGCTATCACTGTTTGAGCTTCTCCGACTATCCAAAGATACTCGGGTTGCTCTATATGAAGCGCTGAAGGATGCTGAGTCCTTCATCGGTCAGGTCCAGCAACCCAAGAAAGATGCAACCGTATGTTCGTACTGCCATAGCAACATCACATTCACTCAGCAGGACATGCTACTAAAATAATCGATATAACAGACCGCTGTACTACATAGGGTATGTTGGTGCCATCAAGGTGGACCGGATACAAATCGATCCGGGATCTTCCCTCAGCATCATCCTTCGGACTCTGCTCCAATCCTTGGGGATCCCAATGCATCGCCTGATAGAATCCAATAGTACTATCAGTGGCTTCAATGCTGGAAAAAGTAAACCACTGGAAAAAATTCGTCTGAAGTGCCACATTGGTGATCTCTAGACAAAAATGACCTGTTATGTCATCGATACCCCCATCTCTTACAATATCTTGCTGGGACACTCGTAGATACATGAGTACATGTTGTATCATCCACCCTCCACCAGTGCATGAAATACGTATACACTAATGGCATGCCAGGACCGAGTTCGCTGATGTTGATCCCTTCAGAGGGGTTGAGGCATTCTTCACTGACTCTGATCTCTATAAGTCAGTCCATTTGGATGATAAGGCCAATAATGCTGATGATAAGACAGAAGCTGAAGCAGAAGTGGTGTCTGAAGCGCCTTTGAAGGTGCGGCTCAAGGGGAAGCCTTCCTAGGTGTCAACTTCTCTCGTGGACAAGCTACATGGGAAGGCTCCGACCTCTTTGGTCGTCAAACTCGCAGGTCGTACTCAGGAACCAATTTGGGTCAAACTCCTATGAAGGTCTTCGAAAACTCCTCATGCCAAGATATCAGCTCCATTGGTGGCCAAAATATAGCAAAAAGCCCCTGCACCTCCTCTAGCGACTGTCCCAGTTCCGACAGATGAAAAGTTAGAAGAGTACATATCTGCTAACATAGACGCACCTTATCTTGATGATGTAATTCCTCGAGACAAGATCCCATATTTTATCAATAAAAGGCTGTCTTTAAACTATTCGAATCTTCTATATTGGAACGCTATGTATATTTTAGATAATGCCTTACAATCGTTACAAACATAGGTAATGACTGTCAATCATGTAAATCGGATTATCCCATATCGAGGGGTCTGTTGTATAGTTCTATCATGGAATAAGAACAAAAAACCCATCATCTTCGGCAAGGTCGAATGTCATCAGGACCTCTCTCTTGCCGAACCAGAGCCGGATACTGGTAGCTTGCAAATATACCGGTACACAAATCAAATAAAGTATCTCATCCAGAAGATGGATTATGACTTGAAAAGTGGCAAAGGTTTGAACTAGAGGAAATGTCGACGTCTTCCCCTACGACTGGAAACTTCTAGTTCCAAAAGGAAAGCCTCATGACTGTTATCACCATACTCGATGGAGGGTAGGTTATGTAACGCCTACAGCAACCCAGAAAGCTCAAACACGGAGGACGTAGTGCATTCACACTCATCTGAAGCTTCTACTTGGACTCTGATACCAGCATCGGTCCAATCTTCAGAAAAGTATTGTCAGCCAACATGACATCTGTATATCCTCCAGAAGAAGACGACGATTAGACGTTGGAGTTATTCGAAGAAGAACCCTAGGCTCAATGCCTAGGATCTCAATGGGAATCTCTCTTCGAACAACGAGAGCCTACCATCGAAGATAAAGTCGAGCAAATCGACTTAGGGGTTGAATTCTCGCTAAAACCCACCTTCATCAGCAAAAGTCTGTCAGGAAAGGATTAGGAATCCTTCGTACAACTTATCATAGAATATCAACATCTTCGCCTGGAGCTATGAGGACATACCAGGGTTAGACCCACAAGTCGTAATGCACCGACTTAACATTTTGCCCGACGCTAAACCTGTTAAGTAGCAACAATGACACTTTCGTCCTATTATCATGGACACTATTGAGAAAGAAATGGACAAACTCATAGATAGTGGGTTTATTCACGAGGAGCAACATCCATATTGGGTGGCCAACATTGTTACCGTTACTAAAAAGAACGGAAAGATCTGAGTCTACATCGGCTTCAGGAACCTCAATTTTGCCTGTCTGAAAGATGAGTTTCCCCTTCCGATCACTGATGTTATAATCGACAATATACGTGGCTTTGAATGCATGTCCTTTATGGACGGGTATTCAGGCTTCAACCAGATCATGATGTTCCCGGACGAAGAGAAGCACACGTCGTTCAGAACTCCAAAGGGGGTTTATTGTTACACAATGATCCCCTTTGGCTTAAAGAATGCGGGTGCAACATACCAGCAAGCTATGAGCACCACTTTTTATAAACATCTCGCAAGACAGTCGAATATTATGTTGACGATATTGTTGTCAAAAGCCACCGAGAGGCGATCACCTACAGGATCTGAGAACAGTCTTCTATCTCATTCGGGCACATCAGCTCAAGATGAACCAAGCTAAATCTTTTCTCGGTGTTTCTAGAAGCAAATTCTTGGGTTTCATCATCACTGCTAAGGGTATCCTGTAAGCCCCCTGAATTTCAGGGGTTTATTTTTATTTTTCTAAATGAATTATTATCGATAAATGTTTTATTATTTAATTGTTTAGATCATTAATGTACCTTTCCGTAGCTTTGACTTCTGGAGCGTCAGGGATGCCAATCTCTGTAAACTCTCTTCATGGATTTTGTTGTTGACAAGATTATCTTCGTTTTGATATATCATGTCCCACTTAAATTTGTTCCCTTGTGCTCTTTTTGTATCGCGCAAGTTCGGGTCAACTTAGACCAATTAATTATTGAATAATTATTCCCACTTTTATTTTTGATCTTCGTTTGCACGTTACCGTTGCTTTTAATTTAGGAGCACCAGATCAGCCATTTTCTCGAAACCAACTTCTCATGAATGATCTACTCGAGACGCTCTCCACCCATGACCTTCGTGTCCCACTCAGACACTTTATTTTGTGCTTCATTTTCTTCGCACAACTTCCGGGTCAATTTAGGCCGATTTATTATCTACCGTGAAACCTGATTTAAATTCCAATTTAATTTCAGGACCCGACATCGATCCAACCTAGTCGACCCAAAGTATGGACGTGGCCCACACGAAGCCTACTACCCACATGAAACTTGTGTCCCATTTATTGGAGTCCCCGTATATTACTTATTTACCATGATTTTAAATATCCATTTTAATTAAATTATTGCCCCCTGTCCGATTTTGACCCGACCCGGTTCGACCGAACCCGAACCCAAGCTCCATGTTGTACTTTCATGACTGCCCAAATACCCTACGTAATCTTTCTATTTCTCCTATTTTGAAATATCTCTTCCTCTCTCTACTTTTCAAATATCCCACATATTTATATATATACATATATATATAAATATCCCTCTCTCTCTCTCTCTATCCACTTTTCTCTCTCCTCTCTCTCTAAATATCTCTCCATAACTATATATATATATATATATATATATATATATATATATATATATATACCTACATATATATATATTTTATATATTTGGATGACTCTCTCTCTCTTATAATAACACAAACACATCCTCCCCTCTCCCTCTTTGCAGCACTCTCCTCCCCCCCTTTGGACCGACATCACCCTCTTCCATCACTAACAGCAAAGAGCACTCCCCCCTTAGCCGACCTCCTATTCCCTCTCTCAAATATCTCTCACTCACTATTCTCACTCTCTCTTTCTATTTACACCCTCACACATATAAACATACACACACACACATACATCTCTCTCTTACTTTCAACACACACACCCACGACCACCACCATCCTACCCGAGCACCACCACAACCCACTCTCCCTACATGGCCGAGCACCACCCTGTCCTCCTTCCTCCTCCTCCTACTCTTCACTACACCACCACCATCAACTATACCATCACCGTTCACCACCACCTTCATCATCGTCAACTTCACCGCTTAACCACCACCACCATCACCGAACCTCCGCAACCGCACGGCCTTGCCGTCGCTGTGCCGCCACCACTGGCCGCGCACGAGCACAACCGTACGCAGCAGCGCAGCATGCAGCAGCGGTAGCAGCCGCGGGCATGCACACGCACGCGTACGCGCGGATGCGTGCGTTGCCGTGCGCCACTATGTGGCCGGCCCGCCGCCCCCGTGAGCACCCCTCGTCCCGGCGACCTCGGGCGACCCCTCCCCGGCCATCGTCGACAATCCCGACGCGCACAATAGGCTATTTGTGCATTTCGCACGAAATTCCGTCGTGACGCGCGAGTTTTAAACTCGGAAATGATGCTCCGTCGCAGCAACTTCGTACGCATTTTTTGGGAGATCCGACCGTTGGATCGGCGAAATTTTTGCTCCGTCGCAATCTCGGTATATCCATCTTCATTCCTGTCAATTTTTGTCCGTTAATTATGTCGTTTGGTACCTCAAAACTGGCCACCAAGTTGACGTTTTAAATTGAACTATTTTTAGACAGTTTCGTGGAGCCGACTTCGTCAGCTCGTAACTTCGCCGTCGCAGCTCCGTTTTGCGCGCCGTTAGTTCCAATACACAGCTGGTATAACCCTCTTCCTGCCTCCTTTAGGTTTCGTTTCATTATAAGCACGTTTGGTTGGTTGAATTCGACGCCAGAGTTGGTCGTCCGAATTCTTTAATTTGCACTTGTTAAATTCCACTTTTGAACCCGGGACTCCGGATTCAATTTCTGACACCACCAGTAGACTCATGACGTCGTTTTGGCATGTTTTCATATAAAGTATATTTGATTTGGAGAACGTGGGCCCTGGCACGCATTTCGGTGCAAAGCGGGTCCCACTTTTCGAGTCAACGGGTCACTTTGAGTTCGGCTCATCGGAATCCTATTTCGGATATACCGTTGAGTTCGTATCGTCATTCTAGACTCGTTGACATATAATTTGCTGAGTTTTGAAGACATTTGCTCCGGCACGCATTTTCGTGCAAACCGGATACCAAGTGTCGCGTCAACGTATCATTTTGAGATCGGCACATCGGAATCCTATTTCGGACATACCGTTGGGTTCGTATCATCATTCTGGATTCGTGGACATATAATTTGCTAGGTTTTGTAGACTTCTATCCTGACACGCTTTTCGGTGCAAAGTGTGTCCAACGACGGACATCATTTTGATCCGAAATTACGGTTTTGCCCCTGTGTCTAAATTGGACTTATGGGTAGGCTATCCTAGCTGATTTGACCGTTCTGGACACATTGGTGATATTTATTTTATCATCCGACAACATCTGTAGATTTTGATTATATATTATCCTTAATTTATAATTAATTATTTTTCTAGATATTGTTACTTTCTGGTTTTGAATTTTTATATATATTTTAATTGCTGTAAAAATCTTGGAAAAATTATATTTAAATACTATGTTAATTTAGCTAATTTATTATAATTTTTTTGGCATTTAAAAAGTAGTTTTGGTATTTTATAAAAATGGGAAAACAGAACTCATTTTCAGTATATTTGTGTTTGTTGATTTTTAATAAATATTTATGAAGGTTTATAAATTCCAGAAAAATTAGTATAAATTTCTATAATTAACAAGGATTATTTTGGTACTTTATTTTATATATATTTGAGCTTTTTGTCTATCTCAAAAATTGTTGGAACTCAATGTACAGTTTGATTTATTTATTGAATAATTACGACTTTTAATATTTTGTGTTGTTTTGAGTTATAGACGTATTGGACCTCACCCCGCACTAGTGTAAAGACCCCAGGAAGTTAGTTTGTGTATAGTGGCACTTCACATTAGACTTCTATGCTAGGTCCCCACTTAGTTAGTGTCCAGTTAAGAGTCGTGTCACACCACTAGTATATTGTTGATCATAGCTTAGAACTGAGTTGTATATCATTATTGACAGGATACCAGACATCTATACCTTCGTACTAGTATTCTTGCTTTGCTCGAGGCGAGTACATTCTCTGATAGTTCTCTCATTTATTTGTCAATTACTGTATTTCAGTTCTAGTTAGTTCTATGTGATTCTCTGTATCAACACGTATGGATATTTCTGGATTCATGTATGCGACACATACCTTACTTACTGATCTCTATTACTGGAATCACTGGAATCATTCCGGAATTATTTCTGGAATCATCATTTGGCCGGACTCATCTCGATTTTTGTGTCTTGTACTGGATTCACTTGCTAGGCGGGGAAATATTGAGTAAGATATGTAGACATACCCCAAATCCAGAATCTCCCACAGGAATCTACCGGAAGCATAGCCATCTCTTGCCTGATCAGTGAGAGATGTGCCTGATACCTACAGCCGTTTACATGTCGACCTCGGTATTTTAAAACACACTGTTAGATCATAGTTGGACTCACCCTGGATTCATTGATCACTGTTGGACTCATCTTGTACCGGAAATCATCTGGTATCGGATTATATATATGGACTGGACTCACACTGGGATTACATTAGACTTATATTGTACTGTCTGGACTCATACATGTTATTCTAGTTCAGTTAGATTTTATTACCGTCATCATTGCCATGATTCTTCTCTTGTTTAGTTACCTTTCTTTTCTTGTATCTTAACTGTTTCTCTATACCATCACCTGAATATAAACTACCATGTTCATCAATAAAACTGTCTATAACTGCTTTAGAGTTCTCTGTCATTTACTTGGGTTTTCTAGATGGGTTGTACTCGTTCCCGTCCTGATTGGACCTGTTGAAAATATTACAGATGATAGTCCTGAGGATACATGCCCTACTTACCATGGACCTGGCCTTAGCTCCAGAAGAGGCCCCAGCGGGGAACCTTGCTTAGTTATTTTCATATGTTTTGAGACTGAGACTTTGGTATGTTCTTATATTTTGATACTGGACTTTGTCTCCAGTTAGATACTTTGGTTATGTATTATTAAGTCTGTGCTTATGTTACCTTCGCTTATAGATGCTGTGTTGTGATGAACATTTAAATGTGATTTTAGAACTGTTAGCAGCTTAGATCATTTATTGTCTATTCTTAGAACAGCTTACTACGCTTTAACCAAGCGTAGGCTGGACATGGCTCGGCCTGGCCCAATAATTTGGGTAACGGGTCGTGACATATTTTTTTGACGGCCCATGCAGGTCCAGACTTAAGTTGTTTGGTTACGTTATTATACCAAACATGCCTACAATTAGGATCTAGGACAACTTGATAACACTAGGATAACATTTAGAACACCTAGAGGATTTCTAGGATTGCAATATAGGAGAACTCATCACAGCATAGGACCGTTAGCTATAATTAGCCTCTTGTTTGTATTTCAGTAGGTCAATTTAGACCAAGTTGGTACCCTTAGGATGACCCCTGAGGATCTCACTCTAATCTCACTCTAATCTTATCTAGAAATCAGTTTCCACTTATTTCCATTTGCTCTTCTTTAAATTCGTTGTTGAATTTAATTTCTGATTTTTGTTGTTAACTTTGGTCTTGCATCGTGATAAATTTTGTGGATTGAATTGTGATATATTCTGATAAGGTAAACGTCTGCTTTAGTTATGGAGTTTAGAATTTATCGCAGCCATATTAGCTGGTATGACAAAAACATAGAGCCTGATTTTGGATATACTATCCTATTCATAGAATTTAGATTTTCTCGCAGCCATACCGGTTGGCGTGGCGAAGATTCTAGATAATATGATTTTAGGGAGTATACCTTAGTTATGACTCTATCGTTTATTGCATCTAAGCTTACTGGTGGGGCGAAAATTCTGGCAACATGATTTCAGGAAGACGTGTATGGTTATCAGATCATATCCCAACTTGGTTTACTTTCTTATGATCGAATGAGCAAGAATAAGTTCTTATCATTATTCTTCCCCGTCTTGATTAACTCTGTTCTATCTACATCTACAACTAGAATTACAGGTTCTCTAGGACTCTCCAACATGATTGCTTTCATGTTATCTTTTGGACATAATTATTTTTATGTTCCATCTTTCCTATGACTTGACTAAACTCTTTTTCGTTAACCTCTTGGGTAATTCTTCTCGTTATGTATCCCGTTGTCTTCGTACCATTCTTGGAGATATTCCGATAAACTTTCCCGTCTTGCTTGACCTTTAACTTGTTTGGATACTGTTATGGATTGCTTAACCCAGTCTTAGGCCTTGTTACCTTCTATTTCATAGGCGACCGAAATAGCCAAACCTTGTTGACTGATCCTGTAGTATAACTATAAATGTATTGTGTGATTGTGATAAATACTTTTTCTAGGGATTGGTTAAATTAAGCTTATAGGACAAGTATGGGTGACTGACTATAGTAGACTTGGAAACCATTAAGAACGATTGTATTGATAGTATGACTCGAGATAGGGTATCTAAAGATGGAGAAATGAGATATTATATTGTTGTGACTATGGATTGAGGATTAGAATCTTGTGCCTAGAGTTTGAGGATTGGATATTCTTAGGACTTTGATGACCAAGTGATTATTGGTTATCTACGGGCTAATTACATGTGATTAGAGGGTAGATCGATATGTGGATTGATATAGAATAAATTAGAATGAGTTATCGTATTGCATACGAGATCGGAAAGATATCAGTTAAAAGGACAAGAAACAAGACAAAGACATATGTACATTGATAATTAATAAATCGGGAGTTTGAAATCGAGGATTTATATTCGGAGGACTTGTTGAGTAAAAAAAAAAGAAGGCTCTACGCCAAGGATAAGAATTGAACGTATGATTTCAAGGAGAAGCTGTAGAAAAGGATTGACGACAAATGATGCTAAGGAACTGTGGATTGATAGAATATGGATACTTAGGATACGATAAGGAAATCCAGTATTTACAATTAAGGTTGGAAATATGATTGATGATTAAGCATTATAGGCTTATAGGCATACCCGGAGAATGACCTATAGTTTAGGTTATACATAAATGTTTCATGTTAGTATGGAAGATTTTAAAGGATATATGACATAGTTTATGATAGAAGGACTTTGTTGAACCTGAATCAAAAAGACTGTAAAGAGAAACAGAAGAAATGATTACAAGGGTAGCAGTTTGAGTATCGTAGCCAGAGCAGCTACATGTTATAGTTTGACCTATTGGATGATTTTTAATTTCAAGGACAAAATTTTTGTAAGGTGGGTAGGATGTAAGCCCCCTGAATTTCAGGGGTTTATTATTATTTTTCTAAATGAATTATTATCGATAAATGTTTTATTATTTAATTGTTTAGATCATTAATGTACCTTTCCGTAGCTTTGACTTCTGGAGCGTCAGGGATGCCAATCTCTGTAAACTCTCTTCATGGGTTTTGTTGTAGACAAGATTATCTTCGTTTTGATATATCCTGTCCCACTTAAATTCGTTCCCTTGTGCTTTTTTTGTATCACGCAAGTTCGGGTCAACTTAGACTAATTAATTATTGAATAATTATTCCCACTTTTATTTTTGATCTTCGTTTGCACGTTACCGTTGCTTTTAATTTAGGAGCACCAGATCAGCCATTTTCTCGAAACCAACTTCTCATGAATGATCTACTCGAGATGCTCTCCACCCATGACCTTCGTGTCCCACTCAGACACTTCATTTTGTGCTTCATTTTCTTCGCACAACTTCCGGGTCAATTTAGGCCGATTTATTATCTACCGTGAAACCTGATTTAAATTCCAATTTAATTTCAGGACCCGACATCGATCCAACCTAGTCGACCCAAAGTATGGACGTGGCCCACATGAAGCCTACTACCCACATGAAACTTGTGTCCCATTTATTGGAGTCCCCGTATATTACTTATTTACCAATGATTTTAAATATCCATTTTAATTAAATTATTGCCCCCTGTCCGATTTTGACCCGACCCGGTTCGATCGAACCCGAACCCAAGCTCCATGTTGTACTTTCATGACTGCCCAAATACCCTACATAATCTTTCTATTTCTCCTATTTTGAAATATCTCTTCCTCTCTCTACTTTTCAAATATCCCACATATTTATATATATACATATATATATAAATATCCCTCTCTCTCTCTCTATCCACTTTTCTCTCTCCTCTCTCTCTAAATATCTCTCCATAACTATATATATATATATATATATATATATATATATATATATATATATATATATATATATATATATATACCTACATATATATATATATATTTTATATATTTGGATGACTCTCTCTCTTATAATAACACAAACACATCCCCCCCTCTCTCTCTTTGCAGCACTCTCCTCCCCCCCTTTGGACCGACATCACCCTCTTCCATCACTAACAGCAAAGAGCACCCCCCCTTAGCCGACCTCCTATTCCCTCTCTCAAATATCTCTCACTCACTATTCTCACTCTCTCTTTCTATTTACACCCTCACACATATAAATATACACACACACACATACATCTCTCTCTTACTCTCAACACACACACCCACGACCACCACCATCCTGCCCGAGCACCACCACAGCCCACTCTCCCTACATGGCCGAGCACCACCCTCTCCTCCTTCCTCCTCCTCCTACTCTGCACTACACCACCACCATCAACTATACCATCACCGTTCACCACCACCTTCATCATCGTCAACTTCACCGCTTAACCACCACCACCATCACCGAACCTCCGCCACCGCACGACCTCGCCGTCGCTGCGCCGCAACCACTGGCCACGTACGAGCACAATCGCATGCAGCAGCGCAGCATGCAGCAGTGGCAGCAGCCGCGGGCATGCACACGCACGCGTACGCGCGGATGCGTGCGTGGCCGTGCTCCACTACGTGGCCGGCCCGTCGCCCCCGCGAGCTCCCCTCATCCCGGCGACCTCGGGCGACCCCTCCCCGGCCATCGTCGACATTCCCGACGCGCACAATAGGCTATTTGTGCATTTCGCACGAAATCCCGTCGTGACGCGCGAGTTTTGAACTCGAAAATGACGCTCCGTCGCAGCAACTTCGTACGCGTTTTTTGGGAGATCCGACCATTGGATCGGCGAACTTTTTGCTCCGTCGCAATCTCGGTATATCCATTTTCACTCCTGTCAATTTTCGTCCGTTAATTATGTCGTTTGATACCTCAAAACTGGCCACCAAGTTGACATTTTAAATTGAACTATTTTTGGACAGTTTCGTGCAGTCGACTTCGTCAGCTCGTAACTTCGCCGTCGCAGCTTCGTTTTGCGCGCCATCAGTTCCGGTGCACAGCTGGTATAACCCTCTTCCTGCCTCCTTTAGGTTTCGTTTCATTATAAGCACGTTTGGTTGGTTGAATTCGACGCCAAAGTTGGCCGTCCGAATTCTTTAATTTGCACTTGTTAAATTCCACTTTTGAACCCGGGACTCCGGATTCAATTTCTGACACCACCAGTAGACTCATGGCGTCGTTCTGGCATATTTTCATATAAAGTATGTTTGATTTGGAGAACATGGGCCCTGGCACGCATTTCGGTGCAAAGCGGGTCCCACTTTTCGAGTCAACGGGTCACTTTGAGTTCGGCTCATCGGAATCCTATTTCGGACATACCGTTGAGTTCGTATCGTCATTCTGGACTCGTTGACATATAATTTGCTGAGTTTTGAAGACATTTGCTCCGGTACGCATTTTCGTGCAAACTAGATACCAAGTGTCGCGTCAACGTATCATTTTGAGATTGGTACATCGGAATCCTATTTCGGACACACCGTTGGGTTCGTATCATCATTCTGGATTCGTGGACATATAATTTGCTAGGTTTTGTAGACTTCTATCCTGACACGCTTTTCGGTGCAAAGTGTGTCCAACGACGGACATCATTTTGATCCGAAATTACGGTTTTGCCCCTGTGTCTAAATTGGACTTATGTGTAGGCTATCCTAGCTGATTTGACCGTTCTGGACACGTTGGTGATATTTATTTTATCATCCGACAACATCTGTAGATTTTGATTATGTATTATCCTTAATTTATAATTAATTAATTTTCTAGATATTGTTACTTTCTGGTTTTGAATTTTTATATATATTTTAATTACTGTAAAAATCTTGGAAAAATTATATTTAAATACTATGTTAATTTAGCTAATTTATTATAATTTTTTCGGCATTTAATAAGTACTTTTGGTATTTTATAAAAATGGGAAAATAGAACTCATTTTCAGTATATTTGTGTTTGTTGATTTTTAATAAATATTTATGAAGGTTTATAAATTCCAGAAAAATTAGTATAAATTTCTATAATTAACAAGGATTATTTTGGTACTTTATTTTATATATATTTGAGCTTTTTGTCTATCTCAAAAATTGTTGGAACTCAATGTACAGTTTGATTTATTTATTGAATAATTACGACTTTTAATATTTTGTGTTGTTTTGAGTTATAGACGTATTGGACCTCACCCCGCACTAGTGTAAAGACCCCAGGAAGTTAGTTTGTTTATAGTGGCACTTCACATTAGACTTCTATGCTAGGTCCCCACTTAGTTAGTGTCCAGTTAAGAGTCGTGTCACACCACTAGTATATTGTTGATCATAGCTTAGAACTGAGTTGTATATCATTATTGACAGGATACCGGACATCTATACCTTCGTACTAGTATTCTTGCTTTGCTTGAGGCGAGTACATTCTCTGATAGTTCTCTCATTTATTTGTCAATTACTGTATTTCAGTTCTAGTTAGTTCTATGTGATTCTCTGTATCAACACGTATGGATATTTCTGGATTCATGTATGCGACACATACCTTACTTACTGATCTCTATTACTGGAATCACTGGAATCATTCCGGAATCATTTCTGGAATTATCATTTGGCCGGACTCATCTCGATTTTTGTGTCTTGTACTGGATTCACTTGCTGGGCGGGGAAATATTGAGTAAGACATGTAGACATACCCCAAATCCGGAATCTCCCACAGGAATCTACCGGAAGCATAGCCATCTCTTGCCTGATCAGTGAGAGATGTGCCTGATACCTACAGCTGTTTATATGTCGACCTCGGTATTTTAAAACACACTGTTAGATCATAGTTGGACTCACCCTGTATTCATTGATCACTGTTGGACTCATCTTGTACCGGAAATCATCTGGTATCGGATTATATATATAGACTGGACTCACACTGGGATTACATTAGACTTATATTGTACTGTCTGGACTCATACATGTTATTCTAGTTCAGTTAGCTTTTATTACCATCATCATTGCCATGATTCTTCTCTTGTTTAGTTACCTTTCTTTTCTTGTATCTTAACTGTTTCTCTATACCATCACCTGAATATAAACTACCATGTTCATCAATAAAACTGTCTATAACTGCTTTAGAGTTCTCTGTCATTTACTTGGGTTTTCTAGATGGGTTGTACTCGTTCCCGTCCTGATTGGACCTGTTGAAAATATTACAGATGATAGTCCTGAGGATACATGCCCTACTTACCATGGACCTGGCCTTAGCTCCAGAAGAGGCCCCAGCGGGGAACCTTGTTTAGTTATTTTCATATATTTTGAGACTGAGACTTTGGTATGTTCTTATATTTGGATACTGGACTTTGTCTCCAGTTAGATACTTTGGTTATGTATTATTAAGTCTGTGCTTATGTTACCTTCGCTTATAGATGCTGTGTTGTGATGAACATTTAAATGTGATTTTAGAACTGTTAGCAGCTTAGATCATTTATTGTCTATTCTTAGAACAGCTTACTGCGCTTTAACCAAGCGTAGGCTGGACATAGCTCGGCCTAGCCCAACAATTTGGGTAACGGGTCGTGACATATCCATATTGACCAGACAAAACCAAGGCTATCCTTGACATACACCCTCCGAAGAACTTGAGAGAACTTCGAGGCCTACAAGGACGTCTTGCATATATCAGAAGATTTATAGCAAATCTTTCTAGGCAATGCTAACCCTTCACTATGCTCATAAAAAAAGGGCGTTTCCTATGTCTAGAACGATGAATGTCAAAAGGCGTTTGACGACATCAAGGCTTATCTCACAAATTCCCTAGTTCTGGTAGTACTAATTTTGGGCAAACCCTTCATGCTCTACATCCATGCAATGGATCATTCTCTCGGTGTCTTACTGGCTCAGAACAATGATGTAGGCTACGAGCAGGCCATCTACTACCTAAGCAGGACAATGATCAGTACCGAACACCGGTACAACCCCGTCGAGAAAGAGTGCCTAGCTTTGGTATTCGTGATACATAAGACATATTATTATGTCACGAGGCAGAAGATCCATGTCATCTCCCGAGTCAATCTACTCAGAGTTCTAATGACAAAGCCATGAGCCCTAAACTCTCGATTAGCAACATGGCAATACTACTATCACCATACGATATGGTATTTGTTCCACAAAAAAGCTGTCAAGGGACAAGCGTTAGCTGACTTCTTAGCGGCGCACCCGATACCAGAATCATCTAAACTCTATGAGGACATCCCGGATGAGGAGCTGGAGTCTAATATCGCAAATAGAACTCTGTCTGGCAGATGTTCTTCGATGGCGCTTCAAGAACAGGCCCTAAGGGTCATATTATCGCAGGAGTGGGGGTAGTCTTAGTTTCTCCAGATAACCTAGTCATCCAACGTACCTATTCCATCACAAAGATGTGCTTCAACAACATGGCAGAGTACAATGCTTTTATCATCGGGCTCCAATTAGCAAGACAGCTGGGGGTTGAACACCTCGAGTCCTATGGGGATTCAAAACTCATCGTTAACTAGGTTCGAGGGCAGTACGAGGTTCGTCACGAGGCCTTGCTTTCCTATCACAAGGCATCCTTGGACATCATCTTTACCTTTACCAAGTTCTTCATAAAACATGTACCTCGGCTATAAAATCTAGATGCTGATGCTTTGGCCGGCCTTGCTGCCTCCCTAGCGGCCCCTCTTTGAACCCAACACTTTGTTACAATAATTGGTCGGGATTTAGTGTGCCCCAAAAATAATCTATGCATATGTCTAAACCATGCCAAGCCAGCAGACGTCGATATCAACGTCAGGGACTGAAGATTTCCATTTATAGACTTTGTAGTCTATGGGATCTTTCCAGATGACTCGAAGGAAGCTGTGTCTATCAAAAGGTGCTCTCTTCGATTCTACTATGATACAGCTACCAAAATACTGTATCGCATATGATGGACTTCTCTTCTGATGTCTAACAAACGAGGAGACGATTGTAGCTCTTTGGGAGGCCCACGATGGTGCATGTGGGGCTCATCAACCCGGCCCTAAGCTATAGGATCGACTCCGACGCATGGGTTATTACTGGCCTACCATGATGGCAGATGTTATCGAGTACGCCAAAAAATGCCAAGCATGTTAGCTGCACGTTGATTTCATCCATCGACCTTCGGATTTATTACACCCTACGGTCGCCTCTTGGCCATTTGAAGCCTAGGGTATGGACATAGTTGGACCGATTATCCCTCCGTCATCTAAAGGATATTTTTTTATTTTAGCCATCACCGACTACTTCTCTAAGTGGGCGAATGCAGTACCTCTGTCAGAGGTAAAGAGCTTAAAGGTGATCAGCTTCATCGAACATCACGTCATCTATCATTTTGGGGTACTCCGGAGGATCATCCATAATAATGGTCCGCAATTCATAAGCCATGCGTTTAGCAAATTTTGTAATAAGAATCACATTCAAAATATGGCATCGACTGCTTATATTTCGGCAGTAAATAGATTGGCCGAAGCATTCAATAAAAACAATTGTCAAACTTATCAAGAAAGTCGTGTCGTTTAATAAACGCGATTGTGACAAGAAATTAGGTGAATGTCTCTGGGCCTACCGCACGGCAGTTTGGGCTCCGACGGGTAACACGCCATTTTCCTTGGTGTACGGGAGCAAGGTCGTCCTTTATCTCAAAATCTAGATCCCCTCGCTACAAGTGGCCATTACAAACCAGTTGACGGAAGAAGACAATCAATGTTGTCGGTTGGAAGCGTTAAAGGCACTGGACGAAAAATTCCTTTTGGCTCAACAATGTATTAAGCTTTATCAGGATCGCATCTCCGAGACTTTCGACAAGAAAGTCAAACAAAAAAATTTCCAAGTAGGCGACCTTATCCTATTAGTCAGGAGGCCAATGGTGATAACTCATAAAACGTCGGGGAAGTTTGAACCCAAATGGGAGGGCCCCTTTATCGTAGAGACGGTGTATTCTAATGGTGCCTATCGACTTACAAAACCAAACGAGGACTTGTCTATGATGTCAATCAATGGCAAGTTCCTAAAGAAGTACTATGCCTAAAGCCCTTTGAGATGTACGTCTACATCCCCCGTAAAAATCTTCGAATTCAGTAGCCGATTTCATCCCTCTTGATCATCATTTGTTTTTGAAGCCCATATGCTCTAGGACATTCCCTTATCACTTCCTAGTAGAAAACATCCAAGTTTACATCACCTCTGAGTTGTTTCCAACATCCCAGTAAAGCCTAATCTTACTACTAAGTAAGATGACGCTAAAATGGAGGTTTACCATGTCCATATTACCTCTGAGTAAACACTCTCATTCAACAACCTCTAGTTTGTCATACTCTACTTATAGAACATCCAAGTTCATACTACCTCTGAGTTGTTCTTTATATCCCTACATAGTCTATTCTTACCATGTTCCTATCACCTTTGAGTAAGAAAATTTTACCACAAATTCCATGTTTACCATGTTCACATTACCTCTGAGTAAACATGTTGGTTAACCCAATTCCCAATCCCATCTCAACTTATCATTTGCACCTAAAACCCAGGTGCGCCAAAGATGTTAAGTCCACAAAATCACAAATTTATGACAAATGAGCAAGAAAAGTTCTTTATTTCTTTTATCAAAAGAAGAAAAAAGGACTACATCTCAAAAGAAGCAAAATAAACAAAAACAAATAAAAAGCACAAAAGGAGAACAAAGCTAAGGGTCAATCGACAGCTCGTCAATACGATGCTATAAAGCCTCCTCTCTGGATTTAACAGTCGCCAACATTCGGCGCTCAGCTTCAATGATACATCGCTTCCTTGTCTTCGAAGGCGATGGCAGCCGCATGCTTGGCATCCAGTTCCTTCTTCTTACGGAATAGGCTGGCCACATATTGAGTGAATTTCGCTGCTTCATTCCTAAGCGTGATATGTTCCGCAATAGCCCATTCAGAATCTGCCAGAAGTTGGGACCGTTGTTCCTGGAGCAGACGAATCTTATTGTCAATCTCTACCACGTAGACACCCAAGGCCTCTCGTAGACTGTCCCGGTCCTTTATAGCTAATGCGATTTCTTGCTCTTTGATCTCAGCATCGGCAAAACTCTGCTCTAAGACGGCCAGGCTGGACAAATAAGCTGACTCAGCTTCAACCTTCGGCCTATCCCGTTCTACCTCTATCAGGGCAGAGAGATCATTCCGCTAAATATTTTGGAGCCCAGTAAGATAGTGGTCGAGCTCGACAATCGGCACCTCCAGGATCTCAGCCATATTATTATGGCCTTGATGAGACCGTATCAAGTCAATTTGTGGGAGCACCATTGCTTTGGCAATCACAAAACTCTATCCTTCCTCCAGCACAGCGAATATCCCATTCCTTAACATATTTTACACGGCTTCGATGAGAAATTTTAGGTACTCGTCCGCCACGGCTAATGCGTGAGGCATCATAAGGGGAGCCGTCGGGATTCCCATGTGAGCCGAGCGGATGGTGGAACTCGGCGATGGTACGACACCTTGGCTCGGTGGAGCCGCCGTCACCCCACTTGTCGAACCTCTGGCCACCAAAGCTTCAGGATTTGAGTTTATTTGAGGAGACCTCGACCCAGGAGTAGTTGGGATTGCAGCATTTATAGGCCCTGTCTGACTACTTACAATATCTCAGGGTCAGGGATCACGGTAGCAAAACTCTTTGAAGGACCCGTTATCGTTCTCCAGGTGGTACGGATGAAAGTGGACTCTTCCATAACAGGGCCGTTGCCCTTATCAAGACTTACCCCGGAGGGCTCACCCAATATCAAGGCCTGCCGTGGCCGGCTCAGAAATTACACCGGGTGTCGGGGTAGGCTCCTCTCCTCTACCACTTGTTGAGGGAGCAGGTATAGGACTTGGAGGTAGGAACGCTTTCGCCATCTCAGTTTCTGCCACTGGGGCAGGAGTAGGACTTGGCGGCACAGCCTGTCTCTCCACCTTAATCTCTGTTACTGGGGCAGGTGTAGGACTTGGCATCAAAACCGATTCCTTTCTATCATGTCCAGGGGTGGGCTCAGCCATGACCACTTCTTCAGTTATCTCGGACTGGTCATCTCCACCTGTTGTCATGTCCCCCTCGACATCTCCAGTAGTGTCATCTGGGACGTCATCCAAAGGAGACGAGTCCCAATCCACCTCTTTCTTGAGTGGATCTTTCGCAACTTTCTCCTCCTGGGTTTGGGCAGCGGTCTTTTCACCAGTGCCCGCAGTTAGTTTCTCTACACCCTGCGAGGGCCCCGTTTGATGTGCATCTGCAAAAATAAATGATCATTAGTGCTAATAATATATGCAAATCAAGTCCAAATAAAATTACCTAGAGCACCCATCGGAGGTTGTTCAACAATCTCTGACGCCATCAGATCACTGAAGTCATCTTTCGTATAGTCAAATGTGGTAGAAGCATCGACTCGGACAATATCTTCTTAGTCTCCCTCGATCGGGGACTCCACAATAGAAGGTATACGCTCTTCAGGAGAGCTGGTGACTTCCTTCTCAATGAATACATCTGAGTCTCATTTCGAAGGCCTGGGTTTCCTCTTCTTCGTACCCTACAGACAAAAGAGAACACAAGTAAGTCCATGAACCACTATATGGTAGAACTAATGAAAATTCACTTATCTATCCGAGAGAAAGTTCCATCGACCTATCTATGAAAAGTATTGTAGCTCCAGATTTGGAAGCCAAAACTTTCTTTTGCCTTTTCAGCGTAGAAGACCCCGCTCCCGTCGGGGTATGCCTCTTCAATTAGCTACCTGTCGACTTCTCCGGAGGATCGTCCATCCCGGCAACCGGAGCAGCTATCGGTGCTGGAGCAGTTGTCGTTGCTGGAGCAGCTGCCAGTGCTGGAGCATCTGGTAGGCAATACGCCCGGGCTTTCGCAATCACAACATCGGACGCCTCAAGTTGAGTTCCGATGATGAAGCTTGACTCCCTATCATAGCCAGGAGCCAGGATATTTGCCGAATAATAGAGCTTGACGACAGAATACAGGATATACGGCTTGAGGTTCAGAAGTGGAGCCATGAATCGCACCCCCGTGCACCCAGTATTGTAATACTGCCAAGCCCTGGCTCTATCCAACAAACTCCCAATATCTCCCAAATAGGTACTCGGGTTGTCTAGGATCGCCTGGCTATAGCCGAATTGACGAGCAAAATGGCTCGGTAGATACGACTCCAAGAAGTAGTGCTTTCTGTTCTGGTACACCAAATACGAGGGTCGGATGCATTACAGCCAGTGAAACCTATAGTCCGGAAGAGTAACGGCATCTACGCCAGTATCCTCTAACTTTTCATCAACTTCAAAGCCTAGAAAATATGGGCCAACTTTAGAAATGTACCATCCTTGGAGATGGGATAAAATCTTTTGACAAACGGGGACACCAGTATACAATCACTTCCTTCGATAAAGGCATCTCTGGCAATATGCTCCTTCTCTGGGCCGGGGCTCATCACATTGGGATAGTGTAGTATCAACCACCCTATCAAATAGTGATGGGGCAGCTCTACTTGAGGAAAGTTTTCGCTTCTTCCCTTCATAGCTAGGACCTCCTTGGTAACCTCTCGCAGACCTCGCTGTAGGTTATACACCATCATGGGTAGCAAGGCCAAACGACGATCGAATACTAGCTTTACAGCCGGCAATATGAGGTCCCTGGTCACCTTTCTCCAAAACCTGAGCCACCAGTGTCACGACCCGCACCCTGAAGAGGGGCACGAGTACGTGGTTACGTCCAGCCTACGCCGCAGTATCGGCGGTAGAACGCTGTATATAGGGTCTGTAAATACTACGTCTAAAATAGTTAAATGTACCTGTACAGTATATACTCTCCGAATGGAGGTGACAAAGCAATACAGTCTCAATCACATATATCAAACTAAGGTAGATAGTACGGAAAAGGAAATATGACAGAATAAACAGGAAAATGAGTCCAAGATCCACAAGTCAGAGCTGACACAAATATCCAGAGTCTCAGATAATATAAGATAGATGCTACAAACTGAAATGTACTAGCTGGCTCGCAGGCCAGGCAACCCTAACTAAACTATGCTACTCAGGGTGAGCAAAGTCTAGTGGCTTTACCAACAAGCCACAGTCTAAGTCTACTCCGTCCGACTCAACCCCATAGTAGGTCGGGCAATCAGCCTCTGAATCATCTGTAAAATTTATCAACGGTGTCATGTCAGGAAAATGAGCAAGTACAAACACCAACAGCAATTCCATGTGAATTGACAAAAGATATAACAGACAGTATAATGAAATACAAGACAAAATCAACTGAAAATACATATCAGGATGTGAGTACTGAAAAGGACGATAATGCATATATATATAGGATGACTTGGGAACTATTCGGAAGCCGAGTTACAACTCCTAAACCAAACAAGGACCGGAGTTGTAACCCTTCTCCCGAACAGAACTTAGCCTCCTACGAAAATAAATATAAAAGGTGCCTTGAATTATTAGTGTGTTATGTGATCGGCTTGGAAAGATATGATCAGGCTTTCCATCCGACCGGCTATGAACCCTGTATACAATAGAACGATAAGGCCGATCACCATGGAAAGCTATGAACCGTATAGGGTAAGGCTTTACCCGTCGTGAGGTGAGGGTATAGCTATGAATCATATGTACCATAGAACCATGTGGGAATTTGATCACACAACCACTAATAACTCCCCCATCCCCGAATAGTACAATAGATCTAGACATGACACGTTATGACACGAGATTTCATAAGAGGGTAGCAAGTCCCCTTTTGAAATTGGTGTCTATACCAATACACTGAAATAAGACAGAATATGTACCAATATACCATGTAACTCTAGAAATAACATCCCATGTCATGATCCAACACATACTAGTCCGTGAACTGTCGTGACTGGAAATCGAGTATAACACTACAACTGAATCGAATATAGCAGATATAAAGACAATGAAAACTATCAGTGAATGTACTCGCCTGTGGTCCTGAGCTGATAGGGTGAACAGACGCTCAGAGTGATCACAGACCTACAATAAGATACTATGAGTCAAACATGGCTAAATACTGAAAAAGGAAGCTAATTTAATCCATGAATGTAAATCTAAGTCAAAACTAGGTAAATCTAGGTCAAACTGAGTCATACTAGGTCATACTGGCTCATACTGGGTCACACTAGGTCATTGGGAGTCAATCCAAGTCAAACTAGGTCGAATGGGGTCAAGGGTTGACTTACAGTTGACTTTTGGTCAAAAGTCAACTCTGGTCAACTCTGGTCAACTCTAGGTCAAACTAGTCTAATGTTGACCAACTGTTGACTTTCAGTCAACTGGTCAACTCTGGATTGGTTTCGGTCAAATCGGGTCGCTTAAAGGCTAAGTTTGACTCTCGGTTGACTTTTGTTGACTTTTGGTCAAAAAGGTCAACCGACGTCAAAACTAGTCTTAGAGTACCATATTTGATCATTACCAGCCACGGGAATCAAGTTCTAACCCTATCTTAGGCTTCTAACACAAATATCCTATTTCTAGGCAAAACTAGCATTTACCCTTCTAAGGTAAATCCCGATACCTTGCCAATACCAAGGAAACCTTGCAAATACCCATGATACTAGCCTAGGCTCCTTAGGGTAGCTACATATCAACCTATCTAAGGTTTACCTACCAAGAAATTTGGGTATCCTAGGTATCTAGGCCATGTTGGGATACGGGGTATCGATTTACCCTATTACCTATTCTATCTCATGAATTTACCCTTTTCTATACCACACTCATCAACACCACTCACTCTCACATGATACCACACTCTATTAGGCTTCTCTATAGGTTTCCTAATAGTTTAAACATAGGCCAATCTATGTACTACTAGGTTCACTCATGTGAAGGCTCTCTCACACACACACAACTCACAAACACACCCACACACAAAGGCAAAATATGGACAGATTTTGGGGGACAAATGTGGACTGTTTTTGATGGTTTTAAGGACTGAAATGGGAGCAATAAAGGACAGCCATTAAGGGTGATTCCTGGGCTGTTATGAAGTGATTTTGGTGGTGGTGTTAAGGTTGAAGGTTGGGGCAAACAAGGGCTGATTTGTGAAGCAATTGGACTGATATTTGGACAGCACATTGGGACATATTAGGACTGATTTGTAAGCCAAAATAGGGGCTGTGTTTGGACTGATATTAGGCCATTTAGGGACAGCCATGTATGGGCTTTTGGGGGTGCAAAAGGGACTCAAATACCTGTCAAATAGGACAGCCATATGCTGAATTTAGGGGACTGGTTTGTTGTGTTTTAGGACAGTTCAAGGGACTGATTGTGGGGACTATGTAGAGGTGTACATGGGCTGATAAGGGGCTGCCAATGGGGTTGGATTTGAGGGGATTTAATAGACTGGAATTGAGGTATTAAAGGGCTGGTTTTGTGGCAAAATAGGACAGCAATATAGGCCATACATATGGACTGTTTTGACAGGTGTATGGGGTTGATTTCAAACAGTTATAGGGCTGTTAGGACAGGGTTCATGTGACAGCCAAGATTGGTTTTCCCTCCCCTCTCTATCACTCTACACAACTACTCTCAAACTCTCTATCTAACACTTATCACCAAATCCCCACTCTCACAACCTCTCAACCTATTCCTCATACACAAACACACATACACTCAACCTCCCCTTGGCCGAACCTGTCATGTCCCCTCCCAACACAACACAAACACCACACCACAAAATATACACCAATATATATATATAAACCATATATATATATATATATATATATATATATATATATATATATATATATATATATATATATATATATAGAAATATATATATATAACCACATATATATATATATATATATATATATATATATATATATATATATATTCATATGAAAAATATGAATATGACACATCAAGATACATGGAAGAACACATTCTAAAACATGTAAAAATCTGGAATAAAATGCAAGAACAACACAAAAACAATACACAAACAAATCTATGAGTCCAAAAAGAGGGTTTTCCTATTAGGACACAAACCTACATATTGGACACCTCTAAAAATGCCCAAAGGACACAAAATGGTCTCTAATGGAGACACAACCATGGAAAATATTCCTATTGGGTTCCTAACCATTCTACATGAGAGGAAGAATTAATTTGGAGAAGAGATTACCTAATTTTGGAGAAGGAACAAAGGTGAGCTCTCAAGAAAAATGGAGGAAACCCTTGGAGAAGAAGAAGAAGAAAGTGGATGAGAATAAAAGATGGGGTTTCTCTCTCCTATCCCACCTACATGTGACTGGACATATTGGCTCCAAAACCCCCTTTTCCTAATTACAAGTTTGCCCCTCTATTGTTTTATTAGCTCCTTACAAGGTTGCTTAGGGTTTGGGGGTTAAAAATGTAAATCTAAAGTTCTAATTAGGTCTAACCTAATCCATGGAGTCATGATAAATCCCTCTAACTTTTGATGGTAATATTGTGGGCCATGGCTAGCTAGTGTGTGGGCCCGCTAAGGTCAAAACTACCCCGGGTCCCCGAAACAAGTCAAAACAAGCCGGAATGAGTTAAAATTCGAACCCGATTCAAATAACCCCAAAATAATACAAATAATAAATAAATAATTCCAAAATAATTTTTAAAGTGGAAAATTACAAAAATATCCCTGTTTTTGGAAACTGGGGATGACAAATCTATCCACCTTAAAAAATTTTGTCCTCGAAATTAAAACCAAACAATAGTAAAATTTCAAATTCACAAGTCATGGCTAAAAATTTAAAATGATTAAAATCTCAAAAATTGAAGTAGAAATTAAATAACTAAATTTATAAAATTTAAAGTTACTCTCAAATATAAGTCTATCCACCTTAAAAGAATCATCCAAAAACTTAAAACAAAGCAAACACAGAAAATTCATGCAATTTAATAATCGTATGCGTCTGTCCAATAATCATGATACTCAGAATCTCCGTCATGCCAGTGAGCAAGGCTACGATAATCACAGAGTCCTCAACTACGGTACATACCTCTAGAATTATGGTATTTAAAATTTTTGCATTGCCGCTAGCTTGGCAGCGAAATCCTTAAATTCTCACACCCTAGGAATACGTCCATAGTTCGACTATATGTCCTCACTCTGCCTGCTAGCATGACCCTAGAGGATTCTAGAATCTCATAATCGAAGCGACCTAGCCCATACGACTTATCTCAAAAGGAATTCACATCACAAGTACAATTTTATCAAACGATCAAGGAACAGATAGAATCAAATTTCAAGACAGTTTACGAAGGCAAATACGGAAAGGAGATTCGAAAGATCGGAACCTGCTATATGCTCTGCAACTGCCTGAGTGGGCTCAACTGTCATGGCGAATGCACGCCCCTGCTGGCCTCCTATAGCCAGCTGTACTCTGTCCTGGCCTGCCTGTCTGGCTACACGGACCACACAGTCCTTCACCTGGTGGTCTGGAGCTCCACAGAATAAACAAACTCCCATCTTCATCCTGCAAGCCTCCCGGGTGTGCCCCATCTTCTTGCAGAAGGCACACTGGATGTCCTGCCTCTGGCTCTGTCCCTGGTGCTGCTGGGCACGCGTCGGTGCCTGCTGAAACTGCAACTGAGGCTGCTGCTGCTGAAACTGTCTCTGCTGGAAATGTGGGCGCTTCGCTGGCCCTGCACTCGAACTAGCTCCAAGAGCGTCACTGCTCCTCTTCGGCTTGAGGCCGAAGTCCTCCTCTGCAATCTGAGCCTCCATAAGGATCTGCTCGAACGTCGCGTCTCGTCGCCCAGATGTGCGAGTACGCACTGTATGTATAAGGCCCCTCCGGAACTTTTGGGCCTTGTACCCCTCATCCTGGACCAAACTGGGTGCAAACCTGCTCAGGCGGAAGAACTCCGCTGCATACTCGTCCACCGACGAGTTCCCCTGCACCAGACTGGCAAACTGCCCCTCCAAAGCTGTCAAGGCTACATCTGGGTTGAACTTTTCCTTAAAGAGTTTCCTGAAGTCCTTCCAAGATATACCTCTCACTGACGCATGCGAATCCGTACGGTACCAAGTCAATGCTATATCAAAGAACTGGCTCGCTGCAGAAGTCACCCACAGACCTCTCGGGACCTCTGCCAACTCCAGACTCCGCTGGACATCCTCTAGCCAGTCGTCCGCGTATAGGATACCCTCGGTACCCTTGAACTCCCGCGGGTTTATCTTCCTGAAGTGGAGGTGTGTACCGGGCCTCCCCTGACCCTGCTGCCGTACTGGTGCTCCCTGAACTGTAGCCGGTGCACCTCTCCCCACTGCTACCATAGCTAGCTGATGTGAGTTCTCCATGGTCTGTCGTAGCACCTCTGCCTGACGATGCAGTGCCTCTGCCTGTGCTCTCTGTGTCTGTAGCATCTGCTGCAGAAGGGCCATCATCCCCTGAGTGTCTGTCGGCAACGGAGGCGGCGGTGGAAGATCAGGAATCACCATAGACGGTTCCGCTGCTGGAGGTGGAAGACCTCCTGGAACCGTCGCTGCTGCTGTTCCTGCCTGAAGGGCAGGGACTGAGGTGGCAGCTCACTGAACTGCAGCTCCCTCTGCTGAAGGTGGAAGACCTCCTGGAACTGCCGCTGCTACTCCTGCCTGAAGGGCAGGAACTGAGGCTGCTGTCCTCTCGACTGCTGCTCCCGTAGTCGGAGGTGGAAGGCCTCCCGGATCTGACCTCTCTGGAACTGTACTCGGCCCTGCTGCCTGAGAACGAGTCACCGTCATCCTGAAGATGAATTGAACCCAAGAGATCAATATGGCACAAGATAAGATATTATCAAAGGAGGACAATTGAATTCAAATGCAAGAAGAGTTGTCATGGTAATCAAAAGATCAGAGTTTTCCTAAAAATGTGATTGAGTAACTCCTACCATACCCTAGATCCTACGTCCTAGTTGCAGGCTCGTAATTAGCACTCTAAGTCGAGCACCATTACAAGATCGCACTAATTGCGACACTGACCTGCATGGGCCACCACATGTACTGTTTGAGCACATGGATGGGTAACCATCTTGGAACATAGCTAACCACCCTGTTGAAGCGCATGGGTATGGCTCATTGAGATACACCTTGGAGATATGCATAAGCTTCATTATGCTGACGCTTATGGATTTTGGTCTTGGAGATACGCTGAAGCTTTATCTTGCTGACAAGCATGGACTTAGGTCTTGGAGATACGCTAAAGCTTTCATTCCAACATGCATGGACTTCTGTCCTAATGATGCGCTGAGGTAGAACTCAGTCAACGTGCATAGACTTATGTTCTGATGATGCGTCGATACTTTGGTCTTCACTGATGCGTGAAAGTTTTAGATGCGCTGATGCCAGGCCTCGTATAATTTTTCTCTCTTATCAAAAAGGGTTAAGTTTTTGCCAACTCTTTTTCCCTTTTGCTTTTTGCAGTGTATATGACTTTGCCGAGGATAAACGAGATTTTATTTGACTACTCCCTCTGCCAGATGGGTTTGGACTTTAATGAGGAAGTGGTCAACCCGGCTAAGGCTATGATTATGTTGGATCAGCCACCAAAAATGATGGTACTGATCAGGGACCAGCCCTCTTCTTTCCTTCAGGCCATAATAGAGAGTGGCCTAATCCGTGCTGCCGGGAGTGCCACCAAATTTCATCTTGGGGAAAGACTGGCGTCTTATGTGGGCAAGCTTCTGAAGGTTAAGGAAGAGTGGTTCTTTCCGGCGAAGTCAACTGCCGCTAACTGTTTTTACTTGCTTGGCATTAAAGAGGAGAATGGAATGGGACCTTACCCATTCTCAAGGAGGGACAATTTCGGGGACTTTCAGGATCGACTCTGCTTCTAACCAGAAAGACACCATCACCTTTGCACGAGGTGGGTCATCTTTCTCTCTGTGGGTTCTGCGTCCCGGAAGCATAAATAGTGATGCTCCCAAACAAACATATGCCTTCAGTGCTTCAACCTTTGCCAATGGGATGTTGGCGGCCAAGATTTTGTATCCGAAGGGAGAGTTTCGAGTTGAAGGTTGGTGCCTCACATGCCAAAATAGGATGATCTGACACTTTGGATATTGTCAAAGTTCAAGAATGAGCTTAATGAAATTGGCTTGGAATCCGCCATACAGGCTACATAAGTTGGGGTGGAGTTGAATCGACCTATGTTTCTATCCCTCCTAGAGCTGTACAACCATAATATCGGGACTTTTTATACGCCCGTAGGGGAACTGGGGTTAGCTTTTCACGAGATGTTCGAAGTCTCGGGACTCCTTTGGGGGACTGAGGTATATGAAGAGTATTTCCCCACGAACAGGTAGCTTTCTGCTTTGGAAGAAAAGAACCCACAAATGATGATGGTCTTCAAGGAAGTGTTGTGTCATCACTATATGAATCAGCAGAGGGATAAGACCAGGGCATCCCCTCATGTGACCGTTGGAAGGGATTATATCTTCACTCAGGATACCAGCGACCCGACGAAGGTTCGTTTCACTATACCCCAGGGTTTTACAGTGCCGAAATCGTTACCAAAATGAAGGAAGCTGATGAAAAGAATCTGCGAGAGGATAAGTACTAAAGACCAGCTGATAACATATTTAGCAGTTTCTGGCATTGCACGCACAGGATGTCTCTGAAAGCTATGCTAGTTGCCTATCTAATGATATGGCTTCGGGACTATGTGCTTCCTGGTTGTCATCCCCAGTTTCCAGAAACAGGGATATTTTTGTAATTTTTCACTTTAAAAATTATTTTGGAATTATTTATTTATTATTTGTATTATTTTGGGATTATTTGAATCGGGTTCGAATTTCAACTCATTCCGGCTTGTTTTGACTTGTTTCGGGGACCCGGGATAGTTTTGACCTTAGCGGGCCCACACACTAGCTGGCCATGGCCCACAATATTACCATCAAAAGTTAGAGGGATTTATCATGACTCCATGGATTAGGTTAGACCTAATTAGAACTTTAGATTTACATTTTTAACCCCCAAACCCTAAGCAACCTTGTAAGGAGCTAATAAAACAATAGAGGGGCAAACTTATAATTAGAAAAAGGGGGGTTTTGGAGCCAATATGTCCAGCCACATGTAGGTGGGATAGGAGAGAGAAACCCCATCTTTTATTCTCATCCACTTTCTTCTTCTTCTTCTCCAAGGGTTTCCTCCATTTTTTTTGAGAGCTCACCATTGTTCCTTCTCCAAAATTAGGTAATCTCTTCTCCAAATTAATTCTTCCTCTCATGTAGAATGGTTAGGAACCCAATAGGAATATTTCCCATGGTTGTGTCTCCATTAGAGACCATTTTGTGTCCTTTGGGCATTTTTAGAGGTGTCCAATATGTAGGTTTGTGTCCTAATAGGAAAACCCTCTTTTTGGACTCATAGATTTGTTTGTGTATTGTTTTTGTGTTGTTCTTGCATTTTATTCCAGATTTTTACATGTTTTAGAATGTGTTCTTCCATGTATCTTGATGTGTCATATTCATATTTTTCATATGAATATATATATATATATTTGTGGTTATATATATATATATTTATATATATATATATATATATATATATATATATATATATATATATATATATATGTATATATATGGTTTATATATATATATTGGTGTATATTTTGTGGTGTGGTGTTTGTGTTGTGTTGGGAGGGGACATGACAGGTTCGGCCAAGGGGAGGTTGAGTGTATGTGTGTTTGTGTATGAGGAATAGGTTGAGAGGTTGTGAGAGTGGGGATTTGGTGATAAGTGTTAGATAGAGAGTTTGAGAGTAGTCGTGTAGAGTGATAGAGAGGGGAGGGAAAACCAATCTTGGCTGTCACATGAACCCTGTCCTAACAGCCCTATAACTGTTTGAAATCAGCCCCATACACCTGTCAAAACGACCCCAAACTCTGTATTCAACTTGGCACTTGATGCCTTCTTGTAGAAGAATACTGCCAATAAGGTGCACAATTACGAACTGCTCTAACCAAAGCTGACTCGAAGCATCTCAGTCTTCTGAAGGAGTTCGTCATCAAATCAAAGCTTCTTTGAACGAGGAGATCTACAACCCGCAATACAATATCTTGCCAAGGAGGAGGATCGGTCGAGTTCATTCCCAAGGAAAATTTGTGTAAAATGAGGATGCCTTTCTCTTCACCATAAATACTGCTATTTATAGGCCAGGGTAGCTAAACCCATGCGCCAAGTGACAGCTCTCCCTAAAATTAATGCGATGAACCAAGCAAAAATGGCAATGAATCTACCATCTTAAATTCTGCTAAGTTAAAGTCTTTAAATTGAGCCTCGAAATGCTTAAAAAAATTTGATCGAATGAGATGCGACCCACAGGTGATGTGCCCCTCGGACAGATGCGCTCCTCAGATATATGCGCTCTTTAAACAGATGCACATATGGGTGCTTGCACCCCACAGGAAATGCACCTACCTGAGCACGTCTCATATCAGAACATTCAATGTTGAATGTCAGAAGTCAGCAACACGCCACTCGAAGACAGTGATGATGATAACTTTTTCAAAAAATGAAGAGATGTAATCATTATCTTGTTGTCGGTTGAGATGTGCTCTGCCACATAGATGATCCAAACTTTGCATGTGCCTCCGTGACCATGCGCCCGAACTTTGTATGTGGCTTTACAGCCATGCACCCAGACTTGATATTGATTCCTGGAATTCATACGCCAAGTCTCCTTATGCACCAGATCCTAGGCGCATACAAGCAAATCATCCTGCAATAAATCAAAGATCTTTGAGCTCTTGTACACGCGCCACGTGTTATTAACTCAGTTCTACCTATGGACGGGTGCTAACCACCCAAGACCTTAGCAACAAATGAATTTCAACAACTACCACGTGTCAGCTCCTTTGCAGCCCAATTATGCAGCTTCAAACAGATTCAGTTCAAGCTTCTTGGTGTAGTGCCCCTACGCCCAACAAAGTCAAACGCGTAGCGTTCCTACGTGCAAATTCTCCATGTGTGCATCACATAGGCGCGATGAATGGATCATTTTGTGGCCTATAAATAGAAGGATCATTCCTTCATTCAATCTTCTTGACCTCTTCACATTATCAAATTCTTTAAGCTCTTCAACAACTTCAACTCTTGGCTTTCTCCCCAGAGTTCATCCAGACATTCAGAGGGCCCGAGATTATTGTTATATCGTCAATGGAGTAAAGAATCAACTCTCCATCGCCACGGTTCCCAGAAAAACAAAAGTGTACTCCAAGGATTCAATCAAAATTCTACATTGTACTCTGTTTAGTTTGATCATTTAGAAAAGTTTCTTCAGTTACTTTTTAATGGCAAATAGACTAATTTCTTAGACAATCCATTTTCACAAGTCAAGAACGAGAGGAACTCCGACCTATAAGCTATCATCGCACCACGAACCGTGAACGAAAACCATAAGTTAGTTCTAAGATTCCTACTCTAAAAATCATGAAAAGGTGGCTAATGGGTTAATCTAATTAATATTATTTAATTCTGAAATAAATCACCTAAAAATTTAATTTAACCTAATAACAATCTAAAATATAATTCAAATAAGAAATTTTGGCCACAGAAAGTCATGTTTCCAATTTTGGAAACCATAACACACAAATCGAGACGTACCGTTGACTAACTAGTCAAATGTTACGAACTCGATGATTTGAAAGTGTATCTTAGTAGATTTTAGTGTCACGAGTGCACCAGAATCAATCGTGATGCAAAGTTACGATTTGGTCAAAAGTTATTGTCGTTATGGCTAACCGTTGCCAAATCGGTAAATTATCGATCAAATCTGAGTTTATGAAATAAATGTAATACTAAATGAATTTCTGAATTTTTGGAAAAGTTATATGTTGTAGATCTTTATGTCAGATTTTCAAAACATCAAATGGATTGCAAAACGGAGTTTGGGATCTCCCGAAATCTCGAAAATTGTGCGACGCATCAATTTTTGAGAAACCGAAACTCAAATAATTCTCCAAAAATTCATACATAAAATTCCAAAAAAATTACATATTTGGAAAACTAACCTTGATACGGTTCTAACAAAAAAATGGGCGCACGAAACGGACATCGGAGTTGATCACAATCGCTCCGCGAATTCGGAAGTATCTAAGGATCAAAACTCTCAAAATTCGGCCAAAGAAATAACTAGGTTTCTGGAAAAACTATATATCATAATATGTAGAGGAGAAAGAGAAATGGTTGGGCGCCAATAGGTGGGCCCGCCCGGATGGATGACTGGGTAAATATTTATTTTAATTACAAAAATTTATTAAAAATTTATTTCAACTCAAAATAAATCAAAATATATCCCAAAAAAATCCAGAAAAATCCCAGAAAATTGTAGAAAATATTTCTAAGTGTCTTGAACCTAAATAACATATTTTGTCTCAAAAAATGATCGTGTGACTCCACAGTAAATCTCAAATGTCTATGGAAAAATAAATCTATGGATTTTAATTATCTAAAATTCCCAAAATTCTAGAAAAATGCAAAAAAAAATTCGAGAATATTCTAGAAAATATTTTTATTCATCTAAAGCCCAAATAAAATATTTTGTCCGAAATACCCAGAATGATCTTACAGTAAATCTTGAAAGTCCGTAAAAATAATAAACCTTTAAATATTAAATACCCAAAAAAATCCAAATATTATATAAAATATAAAATAGCTAAATAATACATATATAAGCTATCTAGAGGTCATATGACCTTAATACGGTCATAGCTCTCCTACACGCTTCGACATGATTCATAATGATCATAAAATTAATTATAATAAAATAATTTTTTTAAATTTGGGAAATGGGCTTACAGGTATCTTGTGCTTATATTACGAGTACCTGTATCTGATACTGGACCCCTGTATTTTGTTATTGGTTTTTTTAAGAGCCTCAAGAGTAGTAGAGGTAAAATTGTAGGAACGTTGAGCATCTCTAGAGGGGGGTTGAATAGCGTACGTGTGTGCAACAAAAAGACAATTACCAAATTAAAAAAATTATATACAGTGTCATAGATGATAAATGCTAGGCAGATGATAACAAACTATGTAAAAGTTAAATACGTAATGTAAAGAGCATCAAAAAAGCAATGACACAACGATGTATACTGGTTTCCCTCTGAGAGGACTAGTCCAGTCTCGAGTACTGTTGCTCGATGTTAATCCACTATGGCACAAGCTTTGAATCCGAAGAACTTGCAGCTCCTTACAACCACGAGTTTTTATCCGAAGGACTCGCAACTTCAATAAGACAAACTTTAAAAACTGGTATGTTTTCAGAAAGCCTTCTTTACAAACTCGAACCAAACTCTAGATCGAACCAGAATGGCTTGGATAGGAGTTGTCAAAGGCTATGAAAATGTAAAGCTCTTGAATGCTTCTTAATAGAGAGATAAGAAAAAAATGAATGAGTGATTTGGAATGGTAACTTCTTATTTATTTATAGCTTTTTTATGGTAGAGCTCAGCATGAGTTTGGTTGCATATTTTCGTAATTCAAAAGTTGGTTGCAGATCTTCTGGAAGACCACAAGACTTCAGGAACTACCCTGACCAAACTTGGGCATAGTTCGGGCATAACTCTGGCCGAACTCTTATAGTGAGTTTCCTGACCAGTTTGTGTTCTTATAGTGAGTTTCCTGACCAGTACGACGCGGTTTATATTTTTTTAGACTCAATAAAATAAAAATACATTTGAAAATAGAAAAGATACAGACGCGACGACTGAGCTGATCTTGAATGGTAGCAATACTGGTTATTGTAGTCCCTTCGAATAGCCCTTATATCGAGTCTGAGTTTAGACGATTATCAAAATCGGTTCGACCATGACCAATAGACCAACAATCTCCCCAATTTTGATAATTGACAAACCTTTACCGATATAACATCTTGATCAAATCAGGTCTAAAAAATCCTTTAAAATTGTACCCTATCCTCTTCACAAATGTTGTATTTCTTGACAAGTGTTGTATTTTCTCCCCCGTTATCATTTACCAAAATGGTCCCCCGCAATTAGTGCATACAAAAAGACAAAAGTAAAGAAAAAGATAATAATAAAGCAGATATTTCACAGAGCAGATATATTTAAGAAGATGTATCTAAGCTAAAACTACAACACATGAAATATGTGCATATTGCCAAATGAAAGAGAATACGAATAAAAACTTGTAGCTTCCATAAAGAAAAACATTCACTAAGTACAGATGAAACCAAAAGTGTTTTAATCCATACAAGCAACTAGTGAAAATAAAATGCATAAATTGCTACTACATGTTCTCAAAATGTAAGACATTTCTAAGACATGGTGACAATAGATAGAAATAAACTAAACATAATAGCTAAGCTAAAGACAGTGATAGCTAGATATCATCAATCCTCGCCTATATCCTGATCAACAATGTCGTCATCACCACCAGAAGTGTGAGCAGGGTCACAAGAAGATCGAAATAAATCAAATGTGCCAGCAAGATTGAAGTATTGGTGTATTTTCTAATCCTCAACACAGTAGTCGAAAATTATAGGAGCTTTGGAAAAGAAGCCAGGGCACCAGGATGATGAGACTGAGAAAAACGGAGGTCAGCTAGTGTGTTAGAGATCGCCTGAGTACGAATGACATCACGGTATTCATAATCCCTCAACCGTTCAGCTAAGCGAGTCTCTAAGGCACTAACTCGATCAAGAGTAGCCTAATGCTGAGCCTGGGTCAGCTGCATGTGATCTCTCATTATATGGTGAACCCTCAATAGTGTGTGGATAGTCAGTAGATGGGACGGTAGTGGATGGGGAGCAGAAAGTGGAGCAACAGGAGGAGGAATAGCATAAATCTCAGAACGCCTAGTTGTAATAAAATGTACAGGTTCAGTAAGGAAGTTGCACTCATCTAAATCGATATCAATGTGCCGAAAGACAAGTGGTAAGTACATCGCATAAACAAGTTTTCTCTTGTTCATGCGAGCACATACCATCATTTTGATTATAGTCTTTGGGAATGAAAAGGAGATCCCAAAATGAATATGGTAGATGGAAGACAGCTCTAGAGTAGTGATATCATTTGTGGAAGTCTACTTCAGAATGATAGCAGAAAAGATGATTCTATGGAGGTTATAGAAATATAAACTCAAGTATTTAGTTTGAGTTTGCCAACAGAAAAAGGTCCGGGATGGCAGATGAAGGCTTTGAAAGTGTCCAAAGACATGTCAGAAGGAAAACTAAATTTATAGAGGTCGATTAGCGCTTCTCATTCGTTTGGTACTCAAAGGATCATCACTAAGTCTTCCGTGTCAAATTTAATATTTATTCCCCCGACATGAAAAGAAATAACTCCAGAGTCAAAAGTCATGTTGCAGTAAAATAACCTAATAGCATTAAGAGCAATAAAAAAAGATGTTGCTACTAGGTCATTATATTAAAAAAGCTGAAAAGCTTCGAGATGGTCCGGAAAGATATTAAAATTAATCGGGGCTCCGGTACAGACGGTACAGTCATAAAAATCGCTAAACCACTTTATGCATTGGTCTAGCATCGCAAATGCGAATCCACAAAATGAACCGTCGTTAAGTTGGACCGGAGAAAAAAGAAAAGGCTATTGAGAGGATGAGGATCCTTCATCATTATTCCTTTTCTTCCTAAAGAGCTCAGGAGCCATTGGAATGTAAAATTGCTAAAATGAGAATGGAAGGAAAACATGGATTATACTAATTGAGTATGTTGTAGAGAATGAATTCGAGATCTCGAATCCAAAGTTTGGAGTCGAAATTCCAAATAGTTTGAGAGATAAAATAGATCTAGGGTTAGGGTTTGGTGGGTTTCGTAGCCGCTGTTCGTGAAAGAGGAGAGAAGATGGAAGAAGATGATAAATAGAAGAAGTGGGGCCCAATGGGTCTGTTGCAACTTAGACAATAGAGCTCAGGCCGAGTTCGGCCTGAACTCTACTAAACTCTGTTTTGTCTAGTTTGCAACTGAAACAATATTCACTTTTGAAAATTTATCAATTCCTTTCAACTTTTAAATTCAAAATTTATTAATTTTAAATTTTAATTAATATAATTAAAATTATTTAACAAATTAATTTTTGTTATACATTGATCGTCTCAGATTAGCTGTAGGGATACTGTCCCAACTAGAGGAGATCCACGAGGGAATGCTTAAGTTCTGTTTTGCTTAAGCTTTTATCGCCTTGGTGACAAACAAATCCTTTGTAGGCTTATCTCTAAAAACAATCGTTATGTATTAGAATTAATTCAATAAATAAATTTAATTAATATTATTGATATCTAAAATTCCTAATTCTTGATATAAATAGTTGAACCTATCTTTTGCCAAAGGTATAGTAAAGATATTGGCTAGTTGATATTTTGTGTCAATATATTATAAATTAATGTCTCCATTTAATTGATAATCTCTAAGAAAGTGACGTCGTATCTCAATATGCTTGGTGTGTGAGTAACATATAGAATTATTAGTCAAATTGATCGTGCTAGTGTTGTCACAGGATATGGAAATGTGTGAATATTACAAGTTGTAGTCTTCTAGGGGTTACTTCATCCATAAAATTTGTGCACAACAATGTCCTGCGCCGATATACTCGGTTTCAGTAGTTGATAATGCAACAAAATTTTGTTTTTTGCTAAACCAGAGACTAAAGCTTTGTCTAGGAAATGACAGGTGCCGTAAGTACTTTTTTTATCCACTTTGTATCTAGCAAAATCAGTATCTAAATAACCGGTTAGGTCAAAGGGCGTAGTTTTAGGATACCACAAGCCTATAGAAGAAGTGCTCTTAAGGTATTGAATGATACACTTAACAGCACGGAAAGTGTGCTTCTTTAGGGTTAGCTTGGAATCATATGCACATAAGCAAACACTAAACGTTATATCCGGGCGATTAGCAGTTAGATACAATAAACTACCGATCATACATCGATACTTACGTGTATCAAATGGTATGCATTGTTCATCTAAGTCAAGCTTAGTTGAAGTTGCCATCAGATTTCTAAGAGGTTTGGTTGACTCCAGATCGAACTACTTTAGCAGATCCTTTGTGTACTTGGCTTGGTTGGTGAACATCCTATTTGTGGTTTGCTTGATTTGCAGTCCAAGGAAGAACTTCAACTCTCCCATCATGCTCATCTTAAACTCACTCTGCATACACTTGAAAAAATCTTGACAGAGAGATTCATTAGTAGAACCGAAAATAATATCATCAACATAAATTTGTACTAATAAAAGGTTATTATTCAAAGATTTTACGAAAAATGTTGTATCAACCTTGCTTTTTGAAAAACTTTTTTCAAGTAGAAAAGAGCTTAGGCGGTCATACCAGGCACGAGGGCTTGTTTCAGTCCGTATAAAGCTTTCTTCAACTTGAAAACATTTTCATGGTTTTTGAAATCAGTAAAACTAGGAGGTTGAGCAAAATAAACTTCTTCTTTTATAAAGTCATTTAAAAAATACTTATAACATCCATTTGAAATAGTTTGAAATTATAAAAACTTGTAAAAGCACATAACATGCGAATGGATTCTAAATGTGCAACTGGGGAATATGTTTCATCATAGTCAATACCTTCCTTTTAGTTATATCTTTGAGTTATGAGTTGAGACTTGTTACATGTAACTAAACCATTCTCATTTAGTTTATTTCAAAATATCTATTGAGTGCTAATTACCGGATGATCAATGGTCTTGGGAACAAGTTCCCAAACTTGATTCCATTCAAATTGGTTCAATTTCTCTTGCATAACATCTAACCAATAATTATCACTAGAAGCTTCTTCTATGTTTTTAGGGTCTAGTTGTGAAATAAATGCTACACTAGAATCTATATCTCTAGTAGAGCTAGGAGCGAGTACTTACACCTTTCGTAATCTCACCTATTACCAAGTCCTTGGGGTGGTCAGCCATGAACTTCAACTTTATTGGCACACTCTCCTAGTAGCTGGTTCCCGGCTCCGCTTCGGTATGTGCATTGCTTGGTGTACCGTGGTCCTCGTCGACACTATCATTGCTTGTCTGACTGTTCATCTCATTGAAGAAGATGTTGATTGATTCTTTAATTGACATTGATTTTATGTTAAAACTCGGTAACCTTTGCTCTTAGCCACATAACCGAGAAAAATACCTTCATTTTCTTTCGAGTCAAATTTGCCCAAATTATCTTTTGTATTCAAAATAAAATATTTGCAACCAAAAATATTAAAATAAGAAATAGAGGGGGTCCTATTAAACCATAGTTTATGGGGTGTCTTCTTCGATATAGGTCGAATCAGAACCCAATTCAAGACATAGCATACTGTATTGACAGCTTCAGCCCAAAAATATTTAGGTAGGCTAAAATGGTTTAACATAAGTCTATCCATTTCGCTAAGAGTTCTGTTCTTACGTTACACAATGCTATTTTATTCTGAAGTTCTAGGGCAAGGAAATTTATGCAAATATCTGTGCGTGTCACAAAATTGCTCAAAGTCAGCATTCTCGAATTTGCCACCATGATCGCTTTGAATGCGAGTGATCATGAAGCCTTTCTCATTTTGTACCTTTTTAAAAAAATGTGATAAATTTTGAAAGTATGTCATTTTTATGAGTAAGGAAACATACCTACGTGTATTTAGAGTAATCATCTACAATTACAAAGGCATATAGCTTACCATTTATACTAGCAACTCTACTGGGTCCAAACAAATCCATATGTAATAATTGTAGAGGTCGAGTAGTACTTACATCATCGATTGACTTAAATGTTGATTTTGTAGCTTTGTTTTTTGTACAATCACTACATACCATATCTTTCTTGAAGGTGATCTCTGGTAAGTCTCGTACCAATTTTTGTATGGATAATCTCATAATTGTGTCCATGTTTGCATGTCCTAGCCTCATGTGCCATAGTTGACTCTCGTCATTTTTGGCGTATAGGCATCAACATACAGTGTTCGTATCTTCTAAAAGATAGAAAACATAGACATTATCTTTACCTAATTCCTTAAAAAATAGTACTACTAGTTGAGCTATCAACTATAGTACATTTGTCTTTAACAAAATTAGTACCATAACCATAGTCAGCTAAATGGCTTATGCTGAGTAGGTTATACTTTAACTCTGTTACAAGACATACATCTTTAATAACGGCATAGGGAGCTTTACCAATGTTACCAATACCTATAATGTACCCTTTCAAGTTATTTTCGAAGGAGACGTATCCTTCTTTCTTTTTTAACAGTGTTGCAAACAAAGATGCATCGCCGGTCATGTGTCGTGAGCAACTGTTGTCGAGGATCCACTTACTTTTAGAATAGGTTGGATGTTCCACCTATAAAATAATTTGTAGATGAAACCTATGGTATATATTTTTTTATAGGGTCATGGTACGTTAGTTTTTGGTACCCAAGTAAAAATATTCAAATTTACTAATCTTCTAACTCCACATGTAGAAGAGATATGACTAGGGGTACCACAATAGTGACATCTGGCATGTACATGAGTGTTAGGTGCAGTGTTGGTCTTGTGTACTTTTTTTGTAGTCCAAGGGGTTTTTAGAGGATACTTATAATAAAAATCATGTTTTGAAGAACCATGTCTAGGAGTGTCATACCTTTTGGGTTTGATAGTGTTTGGTTGAACAGTGTTCCTTTTGGGTAAGTAACACAAGTTAGAAGAGGAAGCAGTCGATGTCGGCTATTTTCCTAGCCTAATTCCCAATTTTTGGAAGCTTCAAATAATTTATTATAATCAACTGTTAGGGCATCATTCGTAATCAGTATATTGATACTCTTCTTCTACTTGATTTGCTAATCTTCTTGCAGCTGAGCTATGGTCTTTTCTTTTTCCTCAAGAGTGCGTGATGTTTCGTGTAATTGTAACTTGGTAGAAGCTAACTCACTAGTCTCACTAGAGGGTTGACTCCCTCTAACATCTTCTAGTAGTAGGGCCAGTCTTTCTATCTCAAGTTTGTATTCCTTGAGTATATTCTTAGAAGTCTTATATTTGCCTAGCAATTTTCTATGGTCTTCTAAGAGGTTACTAAAAGAATCACCTAGCTCATCAAAAGTAAAATCATCATATAGAGGATTAGTAGTTACCTGATCGAACGCCATTGGGCACACATTTGTAGCATCTTGAGAACTGTCGTGTTCTGAGTCGCTGGCTTCACTTTCGTTCCATATGCTCGTATTTGCATACTTTCTGGACGTCGATTTCTTCGTGTACCGCTTTTCATATTTGTTATCCTTCTTCGTCGATGATGTTGACGGACAATCTTTCTTAACATGTCCTTTTTTGCATCCGTAGAATATTTGATATTCATCGTCATAGTTGTTGTGAGAGTTCTTGCTTTGATGATTGAACTTCAGGATCTTTTTGAAATTTCTTACTAAGAGAGCTTGCTCCTTACCATCTGAGTCACTGTCTTCAGACTCCTCTTCAACTATTATTTTGTGTTGTGCCTTGAAAGCAGTTGATTTTTCCTTGGGTGTTGATTCTTCAAAATCTTACAAGTCTAGCTCGTGAATCATTAGCTTCCCCATGAGTGTTTCAAGCAATATTGTTGTGAGGCTATTTTCTTCAGTAATTACTGTAGCCTTAGAGTTCCAGTTCTTTGTGAGATCCCGTAGTACTTTGTGAATCTTCTCATGATTGTTGTACTCCTTGTCGAGGGAAGACAACAAATTTACAATGTCAAGGAAACGAATGAACATCTGAGTAATCGTCTCATTTGGCTTCATCTTGAACACCTTGTATTCCTGAGTCAATCTACTGATCTTTGATTCTTTGACTTGAGTCGTGCCTTCATGTGTCACCTCTAGAAGCTTCCATACTTTGTGAGATATTGTGCAAGTGGACACCCTGTTGAAGTCAATCCTATCTACTGCACAAAACAACACGTTAATAGCACAAGCATAAAGACTAGCTTGTTTATTTTCATTATCAGTGTACCTGTCATGTGGTTTATCAATAAGTGCACTATCAACAACTATACGTGTTAGATTTTTGTAACCATCAATAACAATTGACCAAAGGTCAAAATCTAATGACTTCAAGTAGAAGCTCTCATTCATGTTTTCCAGTATGTGTACTTGGTTCCATCAAACAGAGGAGGTTTGTTGGTGGATTGCCCTTCACGTGCATTAGCCAAGTGATAGTTTTTCTAGAGAGTATATACAAATAAATGACATAAAGCAGTTAACATGTAAATATACTTGTCAATTAACCACGCTCTGATACCAATTGTAGGACTGATATATTAAGCAATATATACTCTAGAGGGGGGAAGGTAAATAGAGTATGCAGCGGAGTATTAATAATTAAAACAAAATCACTATTATATCATTATTGTGTCGCAGTAGCTATGTCATAGTTTTATAAAAGCAATAAATAAGAGAGACAGAGAAAAAAAGTAAACACAACGATATATCCTGTTCTTCCTCTTGTGTGGGCTAATCCAGGATGGAGGACTCTTGCTCCGAGTTGAAATTCACTATTGGAAACACAAGCTTTTATCTGAAGTGCTTGTCGACTTCTTACAACATCTAGCTTTAATTCGAAGTGCTCGACCGACTTCATTTATGAAGTGTGAACTTCTTGATCAAGCCTCTGACTATAAATCTCTGAAACTTCTAAAATGTACCGTACTGGCAAGTAGACTACAAGTCGTAAAACATGCTTAAGATTTGAAAATAAGAGCTTTAAATAACTGAGGAAGCTAAGAGAAGAGAAGATAGAAAGTGAATGAGTGAATTGAAATAAAAAAATCTTCTCTATTTATATGATTTCTAAAAACATCGAGTTCTGGCCGAATTCGGATGCCAAATGTTCGAAAATTCGACCATTGCAGCCGAGTCTGCAGAAAGAACAGGTTTATAGGATTTAGTATTTCTGTTACCCGAGTTCGGACCGAACTCTGTTCGAACTCTAGTGTTCTGTTCTTGCGTCAGAAACAAGTTTGAAATGGGTTTTAGGCTTTCTGGGCTATTTTTCAAATATATATTTTGACTGTTTTAAAATAAATTTATTTGTAAATAAAACTGGGTAGTTTAAAAAATATTTTGGGTCAAGCCTATTTGCCAGTACGACGTGATTTACATTTTTCCTAGACTCAATAAAATAAAAATACATTTGAAAATGGAAAAGAAATAGAGATGCGATGATTGAGCAGACCTTGAACGGTAGCAGCACTAGTTGTCATAGTCCGTTCGAGTAGCCCTTATATCGTGCCCGAGTTTAGACGATTATCAAAATTGGTTCCCATGACCAGTGGGCCAACATGTCACGGTCGATAAGTGCTAGGCAGATGATAACAAACTATATAAAAGTTAAAAATGTAAAGAGCATCAAAAAAGCAAACTCATGACATATCAATGTATACTGGTTTTCCTTCGAAGGACTAGTCAAGTCTCGAGTACTCTCGTTCGATATTAATCCACCATAGCACAAGCTTTGAATCTGAAGTGCTTGTAGCTCCTTAAAACCACGAGTTTTTATCCGAAGGACTCACAACTTCAATAAGGCAAACTTTAAAAACTGGAACACTTTCGAAAATCCTTCTTTACAAACTTGAACCAATCACTAGATCGAAATGGAATGACACCTGGCTTGGCTAAGAGTTGTCAAAGGCTAGATATGAAAAATATAAAGCTCTTGAATGCTTCTGAATAGATAGAGAAAAGAAAAATGAATAAGTGGTTTAGAATGGAAACTTCTCATCTATTTATAGCAATTTTATGGATAGAACTCGGCATGAGTTCGGTTGCATATTTTTCGTAATTCAAAAGTTGGTTGTAAATTTTTAGGAAGACCAAACAATACTTCATGAACTACCCTGACTGAACTCTAGCAGAGTTCGGACCGAACTATGGTTGAACTCTCATGATGAGTTTCCTGACCAGTTTGTGTTCTTAATGAAGATGGGTTTTAGGGAATTGGATATTGGGCTTTTTGAGTATTGGCTATTGGGTATTGGCTACTATAAAATATGGATATGTAGGCTATTTTGAAATAGAGTTTAATAGCACAACTAGTTGCCAATCCGATCGACCTCACATTTTTCTAGACTCGATAAAGTGTAAAATACAGAATAAAATACAAAAAATGTCTTGATCAACATCTGTAGTCTTTGTTTAATTAAGACGATGAATAGTAGCAGTGTGGAAGTAGACGTTCTATATTTGTACATGTAGGTGCGTGTTTATGTATCAACCAAACTTTACGTTGATTATCAAAATCAGGTGTGACTATGACCAGTGGGCTAACAAAAATGTTCGTAAGGCAATCAATAGGTCTATAACTGAGTAACTGGCTTATATAAACTGATTTAGATTTTGGCTTCGACAAAATAATCATATGGAAGACTACCCTAGAACCATAGATAGACCCACGTCTTTGCTACGGACCCACACTAGGTCGTCTACATAGACTGAAATACCTAAAAAAGCCTTCAAAATAGGATTTTTCTAAGAAGAAATTTATCATTATACAGTCAAAAATTTGTCTACAAGATGTTTGGCTAGTCAGCCGTTCTGACTGGCTACTTACTTGCCCATTGGGCATACGTATTTCCTAGGGGAGGTTGTGACTGGGTAGGGGATTAGATTTACTAATATGGAAAGAATCCAACAAATCTCTCACAACAACCCACTCCCTCTTCCCTTATAGACCCATCTTCTTTTCACATTCTCATTCTTTTTCACTCTCTATTCTTCTCTACTTCACTTTCTTCTTCCTTGAGCCAACCCTATGAATATACCTGAGCTAGGAGATCACCTTGGGACTTGGTTGTGGTCTCTAATGTAACGTCCGAGTCCTAAAATACGTAGGATAAAAATACATATACATGCCAGCAGCACATTTCCAATGGACTAATCTACCTAACAAGCCCAGCAGAGATATTTAAGCCGTAAATTGTATCAATAACCCATAGCAATAATACAACTCAAGTCACAGGTACAGTGCTAGTCTCATCTACGCAGAAATAATAAGACACAAGATATCTAAGTCCAATATCAATAAAAAGATCTATCCATCACTGAATAAATATAACAATTGTATAAAGAAAGACAACATGTCACCACAGAAAAAAAAGTATGAGACCCAAATTACGATCTGTTGAACTAAAAATAGAAATAGCAATGTCACTAAAGAGAAACTACATGAATCAAGAAAAGTCCCCTGGAACTCTCTCTTCCTCCTGCAAGGGTACATGTCCAGTCTCAGTTCCAGAACCATAAACCTCTGGGTAAATCTCCTCATCTATACCTAAAAAAGGACCAGGTGCTCAGATAGCATAGCAAGGTATGAGAAACAACATGCCAATATAACAGTAAGGAAAATATATGCTCTAAGGGTATCTAATATATCCAGTCTAAGTGATATGTACGTGAGAACACATTTCGTATATCAGGTTCAGCCACTCAGGCTGACAAGCTCTTTAGTAGGATATCATCCTCAAGTACCGTGTCGTGGGACCAAGGGCATACGAGAAGATAAAATAAATAACCACCTAAGCTCTGCTATAGAGAGGAAGGTATACTAGTAGAATACCATCCATGTCCCTATATGGAAACGAGGATATTCGAGTAGAAAAATATATACATACACACACACACACACATATATATATATTATTTTTTGTTTTTTGTTTTTGTTTTTTAACAAAAGGTCTTTTATTGATGTATCAGGAGCAAATTGCCGAAGGCTATACAAGTAAGCGCGTCGGGCGCAGAGAAACAACAAAACGAAACCTGAAAAGGAAACCAACCCCAAAGGGAGCGAAGAGCGCAGCTAAAGAAAAGCCTGCCAAAATAGCTCCGAGGAGCGGGAGCGACGGTTCCTGGTTTTAAGAATTTGACGAAGGACTTCACGGATCAGTTGAGCTGGGTTGTATTGGCGGCCTTCGTACCTGAATTTGTTCTGATTCTTCCAGAGGACCCAAATACCATCAGCTACGGCGATCTGATGGCCATGGGTATCACCCCAGTTAGCCAGAAGATAGTTGAAGCCCCCGGGTCGATGTCTCCTCTTACATCGTCGAGAGAGGTCTTGCCAAACCAGGTTAGCAAGATCTCTAGAGAGCAGGATGTATTCCGCAGTTTTCGAATTGTGGGAGGTGCAGCAGTGGCATCTAGATGCAAGGCTGAAGCCAAATGTGGTAATTGAATCGTCGGTCGGCAGCTTCCTGTGCTGAGCTCTCCAGATCAGGAAAGACCATTTGTTGGGGATACAGGATTGCCAGAAAGGCACGAGCAGGGGAAACGTCATGCCCCCCACCTTTCGTCTGGCTGAGGCCATCATGAACGAACCTCCGATGTTGGGGGACCATAACAATTTGTCTGGGGAATCGTCGATCCGAACGTCCGTGGCTTCGAGCCTAGTCGTCGCCTCCTGCCCGATCCAATCTCTGATCCGCTTCCAACGCCAACCTGTAACACCCAATTTTCCAAAAGAGGGTAATTTTGAATTTTTGTAATTATAATTATTATTTAATGATATTGATTTTATATTATGATTTTTAGTGATTTTTAATTATTTTTTTAACTATTTAAATTCATGACTTATGATTTTTGGTGTTTTACTAGTAAAACAGTAGAGACTGCCTATCCTAGAGCTACGACATGTGATTAGGGTATTTTTGACATTTTCGGGGTAATTTAAATTTATTAGAATTTATTTGAATTTATGGGATTTTTTAGAAATTATTTTGGAATTGTTTGGACTAGGTTGACTTTGATTAGTTTTGACCCTTGTAGACCAACCTAGAAGCTAACCCTAGTTAGTATGGACTTGGTTAGGTTATATGACTCTAGTCTAGCCTAAGCTAATCCTTGGTTTGGTCATTAGACTCTAGTTAGCATTAGGAATTAGAAAGTCATAAGTCATGGCTTATGATTTAGAGCCTTTGATAAATCATTTTTTTTAACTCAAAGCCTTGTAGTTTGGCCCAAAGCCCAAGACAAATTCCAAAACCCTAAGCCCTAGACTAAGTGGCCAGCCACCATATCAACATTGGGAACATCACCCTATAAATACCCTCATAATTTTTAGGGTTGCCTCTTTTTAGGAAAGCTCAAGTTAGAGAACAAGGTTTGTTTCCTATTGCATTAATCCCTAGATTTTCATTCCTCTTCCTTCTTTATTCAAATCTCTTCCAATAGATTCTAATACACCTATTCTTGCTGTCATTAAAGTTTTATTTCAGTTTGAGGTTGATTTGATTGGATTAGGATATCAAGAGAGGAGCTCAACAAAGGGATTTTTTTTCTTGAAAGTTCAACAATAGGTAACTCCTCCATTCCTCCATGAAATTTCGATTTGTTTTATATTTAGGAAGCCCTAGGAGTCCCCTAAGTGTCTGTATTAGTTTCGTGTCGGATTGCATCAGTTTTGTGTCCGTTTGGACACGTATCAGAGTCTGTCTTAAGGTGTTTGTCGAAATGCCTCAAAGGGCATTTCGATTTCTTTTGTGCAATCTATTTGAATGGAAATTTCTATTTTGCTGTCGCTTACATTTTCCTTTTGGACTGGGGTGATATTAGTGTCTACTTGTGTCGAATTCGTGGCTTTGACACGGCAATCACCACAGCCCACACGTTTTCCTGCTACTCGGGGGTTCTACAAGACACGACACGGGGTCTTTGCAATGGAGACCTAGGGGCAATGTCTGTCAAGACATTCCTCAAGTTTTATTGGGTTTCGTTTGGTATCGAGAGAGTTCTCTCGATGTCCATGGTCGACTGGACTGGGTCTGTCAGTCCAGTTTGGACTGTGATGGGTTCTTGTTCATATTGGACACGTTTGTGTCTGGCTTCTGGACACAAAATTGAGGGTATGATACTGGCACACACTAATTATTATTTACCAACCCTTTTTATGGATTATTGAATGATATTACATAGTCGAGTGGTAGTTCCCCATTTATTGTGATACTGTAATGTAACAGTGATTGTTTCACTGTTTTATTTTCTGTTTGAATTTCGTTTAATGATTAATACCATGTAAACTAACTATAGGTTAATGTCTGAACAATTTATGACATGTTAGATGCATTTTTTATGTTAAGATTTTGTTGGGGAATTAATTTCAAGGGAAGGGTGTTGGACTGATACACTATAGTATCAGTGAAGGATACCACTGTTCTTCCCTGTTAATTTCGGATAATTAGTGTTTTTAATTGCCCTTTAAATCCTGAACATGTGTATCATTTTATAGTAGAGTAGTCTTACAAGTTGGAATAGTTTTTATATGCATTAAATCAATTTCGACACTGAGTTTAGTGTTTGGAAAACTGAACTCCTGTTTCCTGAGTTCATGTTGAGTAAAGGCTTAATTCAAACCTGAGTAGGTGTCTAAGTTACTGTTTTGAGGATGTTTCAACTGATTTTTGATCATTACATGTTATAATCCATGATTAACTAAGTTTAAATACAAATATAGGCTTTTGGTTGTGGGAGAAGTTCAGATGTCATTCGATTTTAAACTGGCATTTAAAACACTGTTTAGTTATTAACCTGTGTACAGTTTCCTTTGAACCAGCCACTTGATTCATTAAACCAAAATTGAGCTTTAAAATAGGGTGTTTTGATGTACAGTGTTGTTCTTCTAAAACCTGGAAATAGGTTTGTTGTTGTAGACTGAAATCTGGAATTGGTTTTATGGATGAAAGCTGAGTTTCAATATGAATCATTTTCCTTAAAACTGAGTTTGTTTTGATGTTTGAAAACTGAGACTGAACTTCAATCTTGAGAATTTCTTGTTTGCTCTGATACAAACCATGGCCTAGGGTATTCCTGTTATACTTTCTGAATTTCTTTATCATGTATGCCCTATTTTTATTTTCCTGCACATTGTCACATTACCCACATGTTAGTTACACACCCAATTGCACACACACAAGTACCCTAACACCTCACATGATTTTTCCCTCTACCTATCCTTCTATGTATATACATATATATATATATATATATATATATATATATATATATATGTATATATATATATATATACCTATATGTGAGGTATATATTATTGTAAGCCTAATATAGAGTGCCAAATTGAATGCATGTATGTAATGCAACCATAACCCCTTAAATTGAAATGCTAGTTAATTTCAGATTGCATATATAAACCACCATGCCATGTAACCCTTCTCTGATGATTGCCATGATGTATATAGATAATTGTAGAGTAAAGATACATGTTACATATATCATAAATAGTCTACTCCTAAATGTAAATAGATGTAACCTTGTTAACTTGTGCCATATTCTAAGGTAATCTATAGCTAGTGTTTGATTTTCCCTTGTTGTGCACCTCCATGTTCACACACACATAGATAAACCTGCAACCCTTTCTCTCTCATTATACAATGTTGATGAATAACATATATGAATGTGCCTTGATGTGTGGCTTGTGTTTGGCTTGTATAGCCTTGTGATTGGTGTGTGATTGCTAGACTAGGCTTGGTTAGGCCTAGTGAGACTTATTAGACTTGTTGGGCTAGGACTTGACCTAGTTGACCTAGTTTGACTAGTCTAGTTGACTAGAGTTGACCGAGAGTTGACTTTGGTCTAGTTTGACCTAGACAGCATGCAGATGCATTGTACATTTCATATATCATCCCCTGTATACATCTTGACTTGTGTTGCTCTAACTGGGAGTCAGGTATCTCATCTCGGATAGTACATTTACTTCAGACATTCAGATACGAGGCGAGTACATTCTCTGACCGTTTCATATTTGTCTGGATTTACATTCTTGCTCTAGATTACTGTACTTGATGCTGACACGTTGTTATCACGGATTGGTACTATACGGATCTTCTTTTCGGGATATTATCCCCTTGTATTCACTAGATATATATTGTGATGTGCGTTTCACTTCCATATTGTATTTATTGAATACCTATATCCTTGTATACTCCTTTTGCATTTTGTACTCTCAATATCACATGAGTCCCAGGGATAGACCATTGTACACTATTGTATAACATTGTACAACTATTGTATAACATTGTACATCTATTGTATAATATTGTACATCCATTGTATAACATTGTACATCTATTGTATAATATTGTACATCTATTGTATAATATTGTACATCTATTGTATAATATTGTACATCTATTATATAACATTGTACATCTATTGTATAATATTGTACATCTATTTTATAATATTGTACACTATTGTGCAAGATAACGTAACTAGAGTGGATCCTTGTGTATTGATTGGGGAGGGGGAGTAGAATTGGTTATGTAATCAAATCCTATTGTACAAGATTGTATAACTATTGTATATGTCTATTGTACACCCACGTACAATGGAGTTATCATTGCATTTTCCTAGACCGTTTACATAACCATATTGTACTCTAAATCACAGCAGGCTTACAGTTCTTACTTATCATATTTAGATATTTCCTGTTATCAAATCTCTACTATTTTTTATATACTTCTTTCTTAGCGTTTTATGTACCTTACTCTATTTTATGCTTTATATTTCCTAACATGATATGAACTGCGTGAGATGTTTTGTGCTTGCTTCCGTCCTGACTGGACATGTTAAAAATTTTACAGAGGATGATGAGGAACCCTGTACCCTTACTTAGAGCTTGCCTAGTTGACACTCGCGACCTGGACCCCTGGGGAGGTTCAGGCAGCTGCTCAGGATGATACCTTGAAAAGTGTAGATAGCTTAGACTGTTCCTTCTTTTCATGTTTAGCCGTTGTCTTTATTTTCAGAGTTGTATATTTTTAGAGAGGATAAGACTTGTATTTCATTTCTGTTGTACCTCAGTTGAGGATTTCTTATCTATTTTATCGTGCTATATTCTACCTTAGATTGTGATTGAGTTGTACCTCTGTGTTGGCCTCCTTATGGAGAGTATTCATATTATGCTAGTTATAGTTCATGACCTAGAACAGCGTTCTACCGTCGACACTGCGGCGTAGGCTGGGCGTTGTTACGTACTCGTACCCTCACGGTGGGTGCGGGTCGTGACACGCTTTTAGTGGTGGCCCATGCAGGTCTAGTTTATGTAGTGGTATTCGAACTAGAGTATCACTACAGCCTGCAGTAGGATTAGGATATTTTTGGGGTACTCAATAACATTAGAAAAAACTCTTAATCAGATTCTTTTTGTCTAAAATTGTTGCTTACTGACTTTCCTCGAATATAAACTGTCCTCCTTTGAATTTTTGCTTCATTCTCAGAAATTGCTTCTTGTTTTGATCTGTTTTTATGATGGTTATGAAGACACGATCTCATCGCTTCGGTTCGGGGAATACTATCGACAGGCTGGCCACCTCTCGTCCTGTTCATCAGGGCCTCGAGACCGCAGCTCTTGTTGTGCCGACTCAGGTTGGCGTTTCTGCTACATTGGAGGTGCACCTCTATCTGTACAGAGATTTTCTCCCGTCATTTCTGATTTCTCTCAGCAGCGGTGATTCATGCAGCATCAGCAGCAGACCAGGGGAAACTAGCAGGGCGAGCTATCGTCAGGACAGTCAAGGATGCACAGGCTGTTGGAGATCTAGTTGCAGGTTCCGTTCTTTTGATTTCATTTCCGTAATTGCCTCTTATAGCTGTCTTAAAATTCGATTCTTCCTGTTCCTTGTTGATTTATCAATTTTGTCCTATTGTTTTTGGTGTTATGTTGATTTTTTCTGAGATAAATCATATGGGCTAGGTCACCTAAATCATGGGATCTAGAATCTTTGATAGTCGTGTTAGTTGGCATAGCGAGGACATATAGTCAGATTTCGGATGTATTTCTTGGGTATGGGAATTTAAGGTTTTTGTCGTCGCATGCGACAATACAAAAATTTTAAATACCATGAACCTAGAGGTACGTACCTTAGTCAAGGACTCTATGATTATCGTAGCCTTGCTCATTAGCATGATGAAGACTCTAGATAACATGATTTTGGGCAGACGCATATGATTAGCAGATTGTATCTTGAGAAGGTTTAAAACATCATACCCTTTTTTATTGTTATAAATGACTTAGGAGTAGGGATATTTAGTTTGTAGAGCTTGTTCATAGGTAGTTCCTTCATAGTATATAGATATGGTGACTTGTAGAGTGTCTATACCCTAGAGGTGATAGTTAGCATTGGTGCTAGAATCGTAACCCATTGCAGATAATTCCCTGTTATTATGATACCAACCAGTTACGTATAGGATGTAGTATGCCATACAACCTTGATGATTTATTATAGTTTTCCTTTACCCTTCCAGTAAGGCACCCAGTGACCAGAGCCTGCCCTTGATCATAGTTGTAGTTTTACCTAGGACTAAGAGGTCTATATATATAGATGATATACTTAGGATATATGTGATGGGTTGTTGTTCTTGAGCATATATATATATATATGGTATTTGGGATTGGTATGCTTAGCTTGTGGGTAATTAGTTATGGGTGACTTGATAGGATTTGGAAGTTAAGAGCTAGTCTATTATAGAGTTTTCTTTGCTAATCCTTAGTTGCCAACACTAGGTAGCTAGCATAGGTAACTCCTAAGAAGTTGACCAGCTGATGACCAAGTACTAGGGTGTTGAGAAAATTGACTAGTGATTGACCCTTGTCTATGTGTGACCTAGAAGGGGTGCGATCATCTTAATTTCGAGGACGAAATTTTTATAAGGTAGGTAGGATTGTAACACCCAATTTTCCAAAAGAGGGTAATTTTGAATTTTTGTAATTATAATTATTATTTAATGATATTGATTTCATATTATGATTTTTAATTATTTTTTTAACTATTTAAATTTATGACTTGTGATTTTTGGTGTTTTACTAGTAAAATAGTAGAGACTGCCTACCCTAGAGCCTAGCCATGTAATTAGGGTATTTTTTGACATTTTTGGGGTAATTTAAATTTATTAGAATTTATTTGAATTTATGGGATTTTTTAGAAATTAATTTGGAATTGTTTGGACTAGGTTGACTTTGACTAGTTTTGACCCTTGTAGACCAACCTAGAAGCTAACCCTAGTTAGTATGGACTTGGTTAGGTTATATGACTCTAGTCTAGCCTAAGCTAATCCTTGGTTTGGTCATTAGACTCTAGTTAGCATTAGGAATTAGAAAGTCATAAGTCATGGCTTATGATTTAGAGCCTTTAAATCTTTTTTTTTTAACTCAAAGCCTTGTAGTTTAGCCCAAAGCCCAAGACAAATTCCAAAACCCTAAGCCCTAGACTAAGTGGCCAGCCACCATATCAACATTGGGAACATCACCCTATAAATACCCTCCTAATTTTTAGGGTTGCCTCTTTTTAGGAAAGCTCAAGTTAGAGAACAAGGTTTGTTTCCTATTGCATTAATACCTAGATTTCCATTCCTCTTCCTTCTTCATTCAAATCTCTTCCAATAGGTTCTAATACACCTATTCTTGCTGTCATTAAAGTTTTATTTCAGTTTGAGGTTGATTTGATTGGATTGGGATATCAAGAGAGGAGCTCAACAAAGGGATTTTTTTTCTTGAAAGTTCAACAATAGGTAACTCCTCCATTCCTCCATGAAATTTCGATTTGTTTTTATATTTAGGAAGCCCTAGGAGTCCCCTAAGTGTCTGCATTAGTTTTGTGTCGGATTGCATCAGTTTCGTGTCCGTTTGGACACGTATCAGAGTCTGTCTTAAGGTGTTTGTCGAAATGCCTCAAAGGGCATTTCGATTTCTTTTGTGCATTCTATTTGAATGGAAATTTCTATTTTGCTGTCGCTTACATTTTCCTTTTGGACTGGGGTGATATTAGTGTCTGCATGTGTCAGATTCGTGGCTTGGATACGGCAATCACCACAGCCTATACGTTCCCCTGCTACTCGACGGTTCTACAGGACACGACACGAGGTCTTTGGACACGAAATTCAATGAAGACCTAGGGCAATGTCTGTCAAGACATTCCCTAAGTTTTATTGGGTTTCGTTTGGTATCGAGAGAGTTCTCTCGATGTCCAAGGTCGACTGGACTGGGTCTGTCAGTCCAGTTTGGACTGTGATGGGTTCTTGTTCATATTGGACACGTTTGTGTCTAGCTTCTGGACACGAAATTGAGGGTATGACACTGGCACACACTAATTATTATTTACCAACCCTTTTTATGGATTATTGAATGATATTACATAGTCGAGTGGTAGTTCCCCATTTGTTGTGATACTGTCATGTAACAGTGATTGTTTTACTGTTTTATTTCCTGTTTGAATTTCGTTTAATGATTAATACCATGTAAACTAACTATAGGTTAATGTCTGAACAATTTATGACATGTTAGATGCATTTTTTATGTTAAGATTTTGTTGGGGAATTAATTTCAAGGGAAGGGTGTTGGACTGATACACTATAGTATCAGTGAAGGATACCACTGTACTTCCCTGTTAATTTCTGACAATTAGTATTTTTAATTGCCCTTTAAATCCTGAACATGTGTATCATTTCATAGTAGAGTAGTCTTACAAGTTGGAATAGTTTTTATGTGCATTAAATCAATTTCGACACTGAGTTTAGTGTTTGGAAAACTGAACTCCTATTTTCTGAGTTCATATTGAGTAAAGGTTTAATTCAAACCTGAGTAGGTGTCTAAGTTACTGTTTTGAGGATGTTTCAACTGATTTTTGATCATTACATGTTATAATCCATGATTAACTAAGTTTAAATACAAATATAGGCTTTTGGTTGTGGGAGAAGTTCAGATGTCATTCGATTTTAAACTGGCATTTAAAACACTGTTTAGTTATTAACCTGTGTACAGTTTCCTTTGAACCAGCCACTTGATTCATTAAACCAAAACTAAGCTTTAAAATAGGGTGTTTTGATGTACAGTGTTGTTCTTCTAAAACCTGGAAATAGGTTTGTTGTTGTAGACTGAAATCTGGAATTGGTTTTATGGATGAAAGCTGAGTTTCAATGTGAATCATTTTCCTTAAAACTGAGTTTGTTTTGATGTTTGAAAATTGAGACTGAACTTCAATCCTGAGAATTGCTTGTTTGCTCTGATACAAACCATGGCTAGGGTATTCCTATTACACTTTCTGAATTTCTTCATCATGTATGCCCTGTTTTCATTTTCCTGCACATTGTCACATTACCCACATGTTAGTTACATACCCAATTGCACACACACAAGTACCCTAACACCTCACATGATTTTTCCCTCTACCTATCCTTCTATGTATATACATATATATATATATATATATGTATATATATATATATATATATATATATATATATATATATATATATATATATATATACCTATATGTATATACCTATATGTGAGGTATATATTATTGTAAAAAAAAAAAAAAAAAAAATATATATATATATATATATATATATATATACCTATATGTGAGGTATATATTATTGTAAGCCTAATATAGAGTGCCAAATTGAATGCATGTATGTAATGCAACCATAACCCCTTAAATTGAAATGCTAGTTAATTTCAGATTGCATATGTAAACCACCATACCATGTAACCCTCCTCTGATGATTGCCATGATGTATATAGATAATTGTAGAGTAAAGATACATGTTACATATAACATAAATAGTCTACTCCTAAATGTAAATAGATGTAACCTTGTTAACTTGTGCCATATTCTAAGGTAATCTATAGCTAGTGTTTGATTTTCCCTTGTTGTGCACCTCCACGTTCACACACACATAGATAAACCTGTAACCCTTTCTCTCTCATTATACAATGTTGATGAATAACATATATGAATGTGCCTTGATGTGTGGCTTATGTTTGGCTTGTATAGCCTTGTGATTGGTGTGTGATTGCTAGACTAGGCTTGGTTAGGCCTAGTGAGACTTATTAGACTTGTTGGGCTAGGACTTGACCTAGTTGACCTAGTTTGACTAGTCTAGTTGACTAGAGTTGACCGAGAGTTGACTTTGGTCTAGTTTGACCTAGACAGCATGCAGATGCATTGTACATTTCATATATCATCCCCTGTATACATCTTGACTTGTGTTGCTCTAACTAGGAGTCAGGTATCTCATCTCGGACAGTACATTTACTTCAGACATTCAGATACGAGGCGAGTACATTCTCTGACCGTTTCATACTTGTCTGGATTTACATTCTTGCTCTAGATTACTGTACTTGATGCTGACACGTTGTTATCACGGATTGGTACTATACGGATCTTCTTTTTTGGATGTTATCCCCTTGTATTCACTAGATACATATTGTGATGTGCGTTTCACTTCCATATTGTATTTATTGAATATCTATATCCTTGTATACTCCTTGTGCATATTATACTCTCAGTATCACATGAGTCCCAGGGATAGACCATTGTACACTATTGTATAACATTGTACAACTATTGTATAACATTGTACATCTATTATATAATATTGTACATCCATTGTATAATATTGTACATCTATTGTATAATATTATATATCTGTTGTATAACATTGTACATCTATTGTATAATATTGTACATCCATTGTATAATATTATACATCTATTGTATAATATTGTACATCCATTGTATAACATTGTACACTATTGTGCAAGATAACGTAACTAGAGTGGATCCTTGTGTATTGATTGGGGAGGGGGAGTAGAATTGGTTATGTAATCAAATCCTATTGTATAAGATTGTATAACTATTGTATATGTCTATTGTACACCCACGTACAATGGAGTTACCATTGCATTTTCTTAGACCGTTTATATAACCATATTGTACTCTAAATCACAGTCGGCTTACAGTTCTTACTTATTATATTTAGATATTTCCTGTTATCAAATCTCTACTATTTTTTATATACTTCTTTCTTTCAGCGTTTCATGTACCTTACTCTATTGCATGCTTTATATTTCTTAACATGTTATGAACTGCGTGAGATATTTTGTGCTCGCTCCCGTCCTGACTGGACCTGTTAAAATTTTTACAGAGGATGATGAGGAACCCTGTACCCTTACTTGGAGCTTGCCTAGTTGACACTCGCGACCTGGACCCCTGGGGAGGTTCAGGCAGCTGCTCAGGATGATACCTTGTATAGTGTAGATAGCTTAGACTGTTCCTTCTTTTCATGTTTAGCTATTGTCTTTATTTTTAGAGTTGTATATTTTTAGAGATGATATGACTTGTATTTTATTTCTGTTGTACCTCAGTTGAGGATTTCTTATCTATTTTATCGTGCTATATTCTATCTTAGATTGTGATTGAGTTGTACCTCTGTGTTGGCCTCCTTATAGAGAGTATTCATATTATGCTAGTTATAGTTCATGACCTAGAACAACGTTCTACCGCCGACACTGCAGCGTAGGCTGGGCATTGTTACGTACTTGTACCCTCACGGTGGGTGCGGGTCGTGATACAACCCGATGCTAGGTCCCAGAGATATCGAATCGTGCAGCTAGGGGGCCGTTAGGAGATAGTTGGAAGATCATATCGCTAATCCACCGTTCGAAGCAAGGGGAGGAGTCTCCGTTGTCGAGTCGCAATTGGATCAGGGGTTCAGCAAGCTGACGTCCGTGGAGAATACGGTGCCACGATGCGGAGGAACGACTGTTAGCGACGGCCATAGTTGGATGGAAATGTTGGAAGTATCTACCTTTCATGAACCGCGACCAGATAGAGTTGTGCGCTAACGATGTGCGCTAGTTTGATAGAATACCATCCATGTCCACCACAGTTTCATAGAGCAGGCGCTCACGTTGTACGCTAATTTGATGAATCTGATGCCCCTTCGCCCGTTGGTTTGGCCATCGAGTCCCCGCTGGACCAGTGGTGCTTGTCCTGACCATTATTATGCCCCTAGATAAAGCCGACGAAAAGAGCCTCCAGAGAAGAGAGAACCTTCAAAGGCGGGGAGCAAACTGCCAGGGTGTAGATAGGGATGGAGGATAAAACGCGCTTGATGAGGATCATCTTGCCGCCAGGAGATAGGGTCACGTTGTGCCATCCCTCAATCTTCTTCCTAATCTTGTTAACAATGCCAACGAAGATGCCCGAATTAGATCTGCTGTAAACCAATTATTTGCCATAAAAATCAAAAATAGGTATTACAGAACACTGAACTTGATTGCAAACTCGCTTGTACAAAGGAAATCCTAGAAAGAAATCCTAGGAAAAATCTAAGTACAATTGTTTAGTTTTGATTCTGGGGGGTGACGGTGGAGGCTCGAGAAAGTGCTATCAACTCTGCTTTACTCTGTAGACTATCTGATGTAATCTCTAGCTCGTGAAGAAATTGCTTCTCTCTTGAAGGTTGCCCGCCTTGGATTGCCAACCATCTTGCAGGGATGTGGCATCCTACTATTTATAGTGATTTCAGGATGAAGGATATTTTTAGCCGCATAGATGACCATGTGGCAAATACCCGGGCCACATGGCCCTAATTATGCCTCGAGACTCGGTCTGTGACTGATAGCTGGGGATTTGTTAGGATTTGTTGTGATTTGTCATTGAGCAGTTGAGACCTGGTCATCTTGTCACGTGCATCAACTAATCTTCTGTGGCGAAGCGCATGAAGGATGTCTCCTGGCCGAGCCGCATGAGGAATGTCTCATGGATGAGCCGTATAAAGGAACATCTCATGACCGAGCCGCATGAGGGAATGTCTCATTATCGAGCCACATGAAGGACGTCTCATGGTCGGGCCGCATAAGGGAATGTCTCATGATCGAGCCGCATGAAGGACGTCTCATGACCGAGCCGCATGAAGGACATCTCATGATCGAGCCGTATGAGGAATGTCTCATGACCGAGCTGTATGAGGAACGTCCCATGACCGAGCCGCACGGGGAATGCCTTCTGACCGAGCTGCATGAAGAACGTCTCGTGACCGAGCCGCATGAGGAATGTCTCATGACTGAGCTGCATGAGGAATGCCTTCTGACCGAACTGTATAAAGGATATCTTCTGGCTGGATGGGTATGGGGGCCCTAGGAGAAAGTACTGTACCGAATGTCACAATTTGAGAGAGTTTCGTTTGTCTCCCTCTTGACTGATCTCCTTGTTCGAAGAAGATTTGACAGTGGACTCCTTCAGAAGATTATGATGCGCTTGACTGAGACGATGCGCCTGATTGAGACATCTGAGTAATGTATCTAGTTGAAAGCAGGCCGTTACAACGTCTTTAATTGGCTTCATGTTTCCGAGATAATGTTGGAAAGGCACAGTAGGTCGCAGTTGCTAGAACACAGACTGCCTTGATAGTGGAGCCACTATTTTGTGGCAGCGGTAGTTGATGGCGACTTGGGTGCAGTGATGTCCTGGAAAGAGCTCCTCACACATCAAGGTTGCTTTTCTCTCCTTACGTTTGTGAATGACCACCTCTTGCAGGTTGAGAGCAGATTGATCTACCTTTGCATCCGTTTTGTGGGCCCGGGTATCCCGAGCACCCGGGTGCGTAGGTATCATATTTGCTCCCTGATCTAAGGCTAGTAAAAGCACTTGCTCTCGATTATTGTAGGAAGACTTTTGGGACCATCATATTTGCTCTCTGGCCTGAGGCTAGTAAAGTACTACACTCGGTCACCCTGTCCGTTCCGTATGTGGGATTGGACGCGGGTGGTTCTGTATAACTTTCCATCAGGAGCCCGTATAACAGTTAACGGTGTCCACTGACGGTCAGCAGCTTAGACAATTGACTGGGATTGTTGAGCGCGTACTGCCTTAGACTTCTTCGACTTAGCACCCGAAGGTGCGTAGTAGAAAGAGTCCAAGTTGGAAGGAGGGAAGGGAAGTTGGTGCCCTTTTCAAAGGAGGCAAGGGGGCTCTATTTATAGAATGGAGTGAGCTCTTTCTTCTTCTCCTTTCCGATGTGGGACTAAAAACAATATTTTTCATGCTTCTACAAGACCCCCTTCAAAGTTTTTAAATTGCAAATTTGGAATACTTTGAATAAGAAGCATGGAAAGTAGAGTTTTTTAGGTGTGGCAATCCTATCAGAGGTAGCATGGACGTGATAGGTTTGGGTACTTCCGCTGGAGATTTTATATGGACTTATCATCCTTGGCGTACCTTGGTTTTAGGTACGGATAACAAGTTGAGAGAGGGAACCATCATATTTACTCAGAGGTGGTAAGAACATAGTAAATATGGGGTTGATGGTAATGAGGACGTAGTAGAAGTGGACTCCGACGAGGATACATAGAACAACTCAGAGGTAATATGGACATGGAAGTTCTACGTAACGGATAATGAATGCCATGGAACAACTGGGTTCCAGAAGCATATGATTGTGAAAAAGGGGTACATGTACTAGAGGACCTAATACAACATTTGCAGTCAACAGAGGACATTTGTGGACCTATTGTCCTTTTTGTGTACTGGCGGTGCGAGTACGGACAATAAGTGGAGAGAAAACTAACATATTTACTCAGTGGTAATGAGAACGTGATAAATATGGGTCTAAAAGTAGAGCCTTCCTACGTAGAGGTAATGAGGACGTGGTAGGAGTAGGCCTAATGAGGATACACAGAACAACTCAGAGGTGCTATCAACGTGGAAGTTCTATGTAACGGGTAATGAATGCCACGGAACAACTGGGTTCCAGAAGCATATGATTGTAAAAAGGGGGTGCATATACTAGAGGACCTAATACAGCATTTGTGGCAACAGAGGACATTTGTGGACCTATTATCCTTTTTGTGTACTAGCGGTACGAGTACGGATAATAAGTGAGGATAAAACCAACATATTTACTCAGAGGTAATGAGGACGTGGTAAATATGGGTCTAAAAATAGAGCCTTCCTACTCAGAGGTAATGAGGACGTGGTAGGAGTGGGCTCAGATGAGGATACATAGAATAACTCAGAGGTAATATAGACGTGGAAGTTCTACGTAACGTGTAATGAACGCCACGGAACAACTGGGTTCCAGAAGCATATAATTGTGAAAAGGGGGTGCTTGTACTAGAGAACCTAATACAGTATTTGCGGTCAACAGGGGACATTTGTGGACCTATTATCCTTTTTGTGTACTGGGGGTGCGAGTACGAACAATAAGTGGAGAGAAAATCAACATATTTACTCAGAGGTAATGAGGACGTAGTAAATATGGGTCTAAAAGTAGAGCCTTCCTACTCAGAGGTAATGAGGACGTGGTAGGAGTGGGCCTAATGAGGATACACAGAACAACTCAGAGGTGCTATCAACGTGGAAGTTCTATGTAACGGGTAATGAATGCCACGGAACAACTGGGTTCCAGAAGCATATGATTATAAAAAAGGGTTCATGTACTAGAGGACCTAATACAGCATTTGTGGTCAATAGAGGACATTTGTGGACCTATTATCCTTTTTTGTGTACTGGCAGTGCGAGTACGGACAATAAGGAGAGAAAAAACCAACATACTTACTCAGAGGTAATGAGGACGTGGTAAATATAGGTCTAAAAGTAGAGCCTTCCTACTCAGAGGTAATGAGGACATGGTAGGAGTGGGCTCAGATGAGGATACATAGAACAACTCAGAGGTAATATGGACGTAGAAGTTCTACGTAATGGGTAATGAATGCCACGGAACAACTGGGTTCCATAAGCATATGATTGTAAAAAAAGGGTGCATGTACTAGAGGACCTAATACAACATTTGTGGTCAACAGAGGACATTTGTGGACCTATTATCCTTTTTGTGTACTGGCGGTGCGAGTACGGACAACAAGTAGAGAGAAAACCAACATATTTACTCAGAGGTAATGAGGACGTGATAAATATGGGTCTAAAAGTAGAGCCTTCCTACTCAGAGGTAATGAGGACGTGGTAGGAGTGGGCCTAATGAGGATACACAGAACAACTCAGAGGTGCTATCAATATAGAAGTTCTATGTATTTTGTGGTTTGTTTGTGATGGACGAAAAAAGAACTCAGAGGTAATATGGACGTGGTTGTTTTTCCCATTGGAGAATTTTGTGGACCTATTACCCTTTTTGTGTACTGGTAGTGCAAGTAATAGATTTGAATAATATTTTGTGGATCTACTACTCATTAGTACACCGATGGTGTGAGTAATAGATTAGGATAACTTTAATGGACCTATTACCCTTCTGCGCACTGGAGGTGCGGGTAATAGATTAGGATAACATTTGTGGACCTATTACCCTTCTGCGCACTGGCGGTGCGGGTAATAGATTTGAAACAAAACCCAACAAAGGTGATAGGTTTTGTGGTCTTAACACCGTGTCTTTTATCCCGGGTCGGGGTACAGGTGTTAAGTCGAAAGATTATCGGTATCAGAGGTAATATGGACGTGACACACGATAATCAGGACCAGGAAGTTTGCTCAGGGATAATAATGAACTGGGCAGACTCTTGTAAGGTAAAGCATTAGAGTGGGAGTTCAGAGGTATTATCGTACATGACTCGCCACTCAGGAAGATACAATAGAGTGTGAGTTCAGAGGTATCATCGTACGTGACTCGCTACTCAGGGAAATGTGAGTTCAGCGGTACTATCGTACATGACTCGGCCACTCAGAAAGATGTGATGGTTTTGAGAAAGTACCAGTATGTCCTTTAGACATAGTATTTCTTCAGGAATTTGCCATAATAATGCCAGAGTTGACAGCTGCAGAGGCAATCGCCGACTGTTGCCATAATTTAGACCTAGAGTAGCCTCCATATTGTACATCTGTTTTTGTATGAAGTACTTGGCCTGAGGACTATACAGGTAGAGCGGTAGTCTTCCAGTATCGGGTTCAAGATCAAACTCTTGAGACATGAAGGGTTGAGATCCTTCTTTTTGGCCAAAGATGCCTGAGACTAGGAAGTATGCATCCTTAATGGGAGCAAGTCGACTTACGGTATGGACGGTTGTCACATAATTAGGAGAGGGACTATCCACCCTTGCAACCAGATACTTTGCGAGTTCTACATCTTCTTCTGCTACCCCTTGCGTGACCGGAGGTTGGGACGTTGTCTTGGGCAACTTGACCACCAAGGGTTCAGCTTGTGGTATTGGCTTGCCTGAGGGTGTCGGATCGGCATTTAGTTGAAGGCTCGTCATGGAAAGACGGGTGACAATTAGCTCGGCAAGGGTTTTTGTGTCTTCCGATCATCTTCGAATGGATTTTGGCAATTGGATCACCATCGGCCCTATGATAGGCTTTGGCTCTTGAATTTGGGAGTCGGCTGACCATTGGTTCCGACTGCGCAGCTTGAACGAGAGAACCAGGCACCTCTTCATGCAAGGTTGCGACAAGGGGTACTGCTTTGCCTGATTTACGAGTCTGGAGGTGAATTATCAAAGGTTCCTCTGGCCCTGTGATGGTCTCCAGTTTGTTAATGATGCATTTCTTGGATTCTTCATATAAACAAGCCTCCGAAGAATAATAAGACTCAACCCCTTTGAAGGGATCGATGTCGGCGAATTCGGTCCTCACGAAGCCGTGTCTATTGACATAATTGAAGCACTAGTGGAGGGTGGATGGCACGATCATATAGTCATGTATCCACCGACGCCCCAAGAGGATGTTGTAAGGTGTGTCTACCTCTATGACGTAGCAGGTAACCTCCGTCTTCAGGTTACCAATCTGGCACTTCAACCGGATCTTCCCTCGGGGATAGCTCCTCTTTGAGTTAAAATCGCTAATGGCAGTATTGGTTGCCGCTAGCCGATGCATAGGGATACCAAGAAGTTGGAGTAGGCTTTTCGGGATGATGCTTATTGACGAGCTAGGGTCGATATGCATCCGATCCACCTTGATGTTGCCTATGTATCCAATGTAGTATAGGGGGCGATCATACAAATTGGACTTGATCAACATGTCCTGAGGAGTGAATATGATGTTGGGCATTGCATCTGTGCTATTTCTGCCCTGTAGATCGGCTGACGGGTCTTCCCCTGAGCTAAGTAGGCATCAGCATTCTGGAGTGCTTTGCTCAATACGACACGAAGATCCTTGGAGAGCCTTAGGAGCTCATATAGCGACAACTTTGCTGGCGTATTAGCCAATTGTACTAATATGTTCAAGTTGTAAGGTCTCTCCAGTCCCTGAGGTACATCATTGCGGAGTGGCCTATCAAAGCAGGTATCCTTTGTCTTAGATTTGTACGCCAGTAGAGGCTGAGATGGCCTTAGAACATCATAGGGAGGCAACATTACCGACTGAGGATCTTCAGCTAGACTATCCCGTACGGGCTGGAATTGTGCTCCGGACCGGGTAACAACATCTGCTGCTTCTTCAGCTTCAGCTAAAATTGTGTGGCAGACTTTAGACTTCCTGCCCTTCTTCTTGTTGGTAGGAGATGACATCCCCTGGGTAACTTCAGGCACCAAGTCTGGATGCACCCACATGATCTCTCCTCACGAGGTGGTGAGAGGTACCAGTCCAGATGTCTCGTTCCAGACGGGTAGAAGATTCGTAACCTCCATCGTTGCCCGAGGGACAGGTATTACCCCGTCTGGAGTACTTATCGGAGGGAAGTCGCCAAACTGAATAGATACCATGTTCGCCGCCACGGTAACCTCTTCAAAGTCTATCGACAGAGCTTTTGATTCGATAAGACTCTGAATGTACCACTTCAATTGGAAGCAATCATGAGTGGCATGATGGACATAGCGGTGGATGTGACAATACTTTGGGTTCTTCATTTTTGCTGCTCGGGGCTCGCGCCTTGGTAGAGGGAGCTAGATCCTACCCCCTTTCAGGAGCATGTCGAAGATAGGTTTGACATGACTATCTTCAAATGAGTAGTTGATCTTGGGCCACGAACCTTCCGTCTGTTTTTGTTTAGGCTTCTGAGTCGCATCTGTGACCATGTCCTGCTTGCCCTTGTTGTCCCGGTTGGTGGTGGCACCACTGTTGTTGTTGCTGGTGGTGGACCCAGGAATTCTGTCCTTATCTTCTCCATCTGGGATGTGTAATCCCAACTGGCGAGCCTTCTTCAATTTTGCTTCCGTGTTGGTAGCACTTATGATGAAGGTCGTCCAATCTCTGAACTGATCGTCACCCATCCAGAGACTAATTGCGGGAAGCTGTTTCTTCTGGTAGATTTCAATCAAGGAGCTCTCGGGATTGCCTTGGGGCAATCGTATTACGGTTTGGCGGAACCGCTCGATATAGTTCCTTGTGAGCTCCCTCTCTCCCTGAATGACGTCCATGAGAGATGACATCGTCACATTATGCCCCACTTCAAAGAATCTCTCCAGGAACATGTGCTTGAAGCCGTCGAAAGAGTGAATGCATTTGTCGAAAAGGTTGCGGTACCAGTCGAACGCGATCCCCTCCAATGCTCCGATGAATAGCCGCGTGCGGATGGCATCACTATGCGGCAAGTGGTCAGTTGTGACTTTAAAGTATGTCATGTACCGACTAGCAGAGGTCTTTCCATCATAAGAATTGATATGGAACGGCTTGTACCATGGTAGAAAAGGCACATCTCTCCATGCAATGGGGTATGGCTGCCGTAATCTGAAATCTCGAGAGGAATCTTGGGCATTGAATATTGCCCGAAGCTCCTGAACTTCCCTTCTTGCCTCCTTGGCTTCATCAGCAGTTGAAGGAATGGATGGTGCTACAGGATCATCACCCAAAGGAGGGGCGATCGTGTTGGAGTTCGCGTTGACTACGGGTTCCAAGCTTATTTGTTCGGGCATTCTTGCTGGTTAAGCTGGCAAGGCGGCTTTGATCTCGTCCACAGACTTGACCAAGGACAGGAGCATGGCTTCCAACACTTCTAGCCGTTGTCGATCAAAAGGCACTTCATGATCGTTGTCTGTCATGAAGACTGTTCTCACATGGGTAGAGATGGAGGAGATTGTGGCAGAGGTACTCTCTGTGCTGTACCCTTGTATAGAGAAATCGTCAGAGAACGTCAGAATGTCATCTTCCTCCGACTCGGAAGGGGTGCTACCCCCTGTGCAGGAAGCCACATCGTCTTGGTGAGGGTGGTGGCCCTCAGGGAAATCCGATTCTATTATAGAGTTCTGGGGGATCTCTATCCCCTGTGTGTGCTCTTGGTACACTGGGTTATCGCATACACTGAGGGGGTCGCTACCCCAGCTTCATCTTCTCTCAAGGAGGCCGAAGATGCACCCCTGGGTGCCAAAAGCTTCTTTTTAGATTGAGTGCCTAAATAGACACCCCCTATGGTTGATGGAAACCCCCCAGATGAGGGTCTCCTTGCAATACTGGTCGAGATGGCCGGGCTTGAAGAGCCTGTCTTCTTTCCTCCCTTGCCAGGAGAAACTTTTTAAGTTGAATTACAGGAGGCGAAAGGAAACTCATTGTCCCTGGAATTTGGACATGTGATAGCTGCTGCAGTCGCTGGAAAACTGACTACCGATCTTCAGGTGCGCTGATTTGTTGCAACAGCAGTTGATGATGACTTGGGTGCAACGATGCCCCGAGAGGGATGCATTGCATGCTGATGCTGCCGTCATATGTTTGTGAGAAATCACGTCACGTAAGTCGGTAGGAAGTTGCTCTACCTTGGCACTAAGCTTGTGAACTCGGGAATCCCGAGCGCACGGGTGCTTAGGCATCATGTTTGCTCCCTGATCTGTGGCTAGTAAAAGCACTTGCTCTGGATCTTCAGAGGGAGACTTTAAAGACCCATCATGTCCGTTAGCCCTGGAGGACTGGACGCGGGTGGTTCTGTACAACTTTCCGTCAGGAGCCCGTGTAACAGTCAACGGGGCCCGCTGACAGTCAGCAACTTGGACAGTTGACTGGGCTGGTTGGGCCCGCACTGCCCTAGACTTTTTTGACTTAGCACCCAAAGGTGCGTAGTAAAAAGAGTCCAGATTGATACATCCCGTATCTTTAGTGAGCCGCATGGCATCGGGCCCGCATGAGATACGGTCGAACACAGAGCTTTTGACAGGGCCGCATGAGACGTCCTGTTTGAGGCCAGGATTGGTCATCGCATGGACCATCTTTCTGCGGCTAGCATTGGCTGCCGTATGGATCATTTTCCTGCAGCCATAGTTGGCTGCCGTATGAGTCGTCTGCCTGCGGCCAGAGTTGGTTGCCGTATGGACAGACTGTCGATCTCCTCTATGCGCCTTCTTCTTTGTCCGTATGGAGTTCCCTTGTGCCCCCCAAAACTCAGCATCGTAGTATTTTCCTCTGGTCATTTTGGGGACAGTGGGGTCCTCTGCGGACGAAAGTAAAGCCGCAGAAGAGCTTTGGTTACCGCCTTGGGCTGCAGAAGGAGCTTCTTCGAGAACTTGGTCGGGGGCAACAGTTTTGCGCACCGACGCCTTGCGAGTCCTCTTTGGGTTACCTCGCTTCTGAGACGGACTGGCGCTCCCTCAAAGGAGCAATTCTTCAAAGGCTTGTTGGTCGAAGCGAACCACAAGCATCTGCTGTGTAGAGCCGAGCTTGGATGCGTCAGATTACGTCACCAACTTCTCATCGAAAGAAAAGGAAGTCCCGAGCAGAGTCGCCATCGTGTTTGCCATAAAAATCAAAGACAGGTATTACAGAACACTGAACTTGATTACAAACTCGCTTGTACAAAGGAAAGCCTAGAAAGAAATCCTAGAAAATTATCTAAGTACAATTGTTTAGTTTTGATTCTGGGGGTAATGGTGGAGGCTCAAAAAAGTGCTATCAACTCTGCCTTACTCCGTGGACTATCTGATACAGTCTCTAGCTCGTGAAGAAATTGCTTCTCTCTTGAAGGTTGCCCGCCTTGGATTAACAACCATCTTACAGGGGTGTGGCACCCTTCTATTTATAGTAATTTCAGGATGAAGGATATTTTGAGCCGCATAGATGACCACGTGGCAAATCTCCTGGCCACATGGCCGTAATTATGCCTCGAGACTCGGTCTGTGACTGATAGCTGATGATTTGTTAGGATTTTTTATGATTTGTCATTGAGCAGTTGAGACCTGGTCATCTTGTTACGTGCATCAACTAATCTTCTGTGGCGAGCCGCATAAAGGATGTCTTCTGGCCGAACCGCATGAGGAATGTCTCAGGGCTGAGCCATATGAAGGAATGTATCATGACCGAGCCGCATGAGGGAATGTCTCATGACCGAGCCACATGAAGGACGTCTCATGACCGGGCCGCATGAGGGAGTGTCTTATGACCGAGCCGCATGAAGGACGTCTCATGACCGAGCCGCATAAGGAATGTCTCATGACCGAGCTGTATGAGGAACGTCCTATGATCGAGCCGCATGAGGAATGCCTTCTGACCAAGCCGCATGAAGAACGTCTCATGACCGAGCCGTATGAGGAATGTCTCATGACCGAGCTGCATGAGGAATGCCTTCTGACCGAGCTGCATGAAGGACGTCTTCTGGCTGGATGGGTATAGGGGCCGAATGTCACGATTTGAGAGAGTTTCGTTTGTCTCCCTCTTGACTGATCTCCTTCTCCGAAAAAGATTTGACGGTGGACTCCTTCAGAAGATTGTGATGCGCTTGACTGAGACGATGCGCCTGATTGAGACATCTGAGTAATGCATCTAGTTGAGAGCAGGCCGTTACAACGTCTTCAATTGGCACCATGTTTTCGAGATGATGTTGAAAAGGAACAGTAGGTCGCAGTTGCTAGAACACAGACTGCCTTGATAGTAGAGCCACTGTTTTGTGGCAGCAGTAGTTGATGGTGGCTTGGGTGCAGTGATGTCCTGGAAAGAGCTCCTCACACATGAAGGTTGCTTTTCTCTCCTTGTGTTTGTGAATGACCACCTCTCGAAGGTTGAGAGCAGATTGATCTACCTTTGCATCCGTTTTGTGGGCCCGGGTATCCTGAGCGCCTGGGTGCGTAGGTATCATATTTGTTCCCTGATCTAAGGCTAGTAAAAGCACTTGTTCTCGATCGTTGTAGAAAGACTTTTGGGACCATCATATTTGCTCCCTGGCCTGAGGCTAGTAAAGTACTGCGCTCGGTCACCCTGTCCGTTCCGCATGTAGGATTGGACGCAGGTGGTTCTGTATAACTCTCCATCAGGAGCCCATATAATAGTTAACGGTGTCCGCTGACGGTCAGCAGCTTGGACAGTTGACTGGGCTTGTTGAGCCCGCACTGCCCTAGACTTCTTCGACTTAGCACCCGAAGGTGCGTAGTAGAAAGAGTCCAAGTTGGAAGGAGGGAAGGGAAGTTGGTGCCCTTTTCAAAGGAGGCAAGGGGGCTCTATTTATGGAATGGAGTGAGCCCTTTCTTCTTCTCCTTTCCGATGTGGGACTAAAAGCATTATTTTCCATGCTTCTACACCAATGGGCACCCCAGGTAGATGAACGGCGGGTAAGCGATGGAGAAGGAGGTGAGATTGGTGAGGGCAGCCAAGTGGCTTCTGTTGGCTTTGTGGTGGGTATATATGATGCTTTTGTCGCGGTTGATCCGTTGTCCGAAGCATCCGGTGTATTTCTCCAGGGTGCTGCAGACCACTTCTACGGATCCGATGTCCCCCGAGGAGAAGATGAGCACGTCGTCGGCGTAAGCCAGGTGTGTGATAATGGGACAACGCGTAGTGGTGTAAAAGTGGAGGAATTTGGGGATGTTGACCATGCTGTTGAGGTTTCTGCTGAGGACTTCGGCAGCTATGATGAAGATGGTAGAAGATAGAGGGTCTCCTTGTCGGACACTGCGGCTAGCTTTGAAAAAGCCATCTGCTTGCCCATTGATGATAGTGGGGAACCAAGAGTTGCTTATGGATATGTAAATGATGTCTATCCAGGTTTCTGAGAACCCGAAAGCTCTTAGAACCCAGATCATGAATTGCCAGTCCAGCCGATCGTATGCCTTCTCCATATCAAGCTTAATGGCTATGTTACCCCCCCTCGCCGGAAATTTCATGCATGTAACCATCTCCTGGGCTAAAAGGATGTTGTCAGTGATGTTCCGTCCTGGGACGAACCCGCTTTGCTCTTCAGAGATAATCTTGAGAAGGATGGGGTACATGCGGGTGGCGACGATCTTAGAAAAGATTTTATTGGCGAAGGTGCAAAGGCTGATCGGGCAAAATCTTTGAAGGTCTCCGGGTTGTCTTTTTTGGGGATTAAGATGAGATTGGCTCGGGTTAGGGATTTAGGATAATAAGTGCCTTGAAAGAAAGTTGTAGCGGCTTCGATCACGTCGGTCTGAATGATGTTCCAACAGGAGCGAAAGAACGTCCCAGAGAAATCGTCCGATCCTGGAGCGTTATGCTCGTTAAGATCCCAGACCGCAGAGTTAACTTCTTCTGCAGATAGAGGGATTAAAAGCTGATCATTGTCCTGCTCATCGATAAGGAGAGGGACCTTAGCCTGGATGCTCTCGTCCTTGGCGACTACGTCTTTGGTGAAAAGTTTGGAGTAGAAGTTGACGACGGCAGTCTGGATCCTTCACTGATCTTTGAGTAAGGTGTCGTTCTCGTTGGAGATTTGGTGAAGTGATAGTTGATGCCTGCGACCCCTAACGCAGGCGTGGAAGAATGCGTAGTTGCTGTCCCCCTCGATGTCCCAGGTCAACCTGGCTTTTTGCTTCCAAAGTTCTGTCTCCACTTTCAGGCTGGATTTGAGGATAGCTTTGGTTAGGTTGAGCGAGGCGCGGGCCTCTACGGAGCAATCTGTGGCGAACCGAATCTTCGTACGAGTGACATCATCCTCAGCAGCTTTGATATCTTGAAAAATGTTGCCAAATGCAAGTTTGCTCCATGAAGTATGGGGGTTCCTGGTGCCTTGAGTTTCACTGCCACTCTAATAAGGGGGTCGGGGTTGTCTGTCGAGTTCCAGGTGGCAGCGACGGTGTTCTGGAATTAGGGGTGGTGTCTCCAGAAGTCCAAGAATCTGAAGGGTTTTTTGATAAGGTTGGGATTGTTGCTGACCTCAATAACGAGAGGAGAGTGGTCTGATTCGGTGGAGTTAAGGTGGGAGAGGTTGGATATGAGGTCAATGTCGGACCATCGATTGTCAATAAGGACGCGATCCAGACAGGAATATTGACGCTGAGCTTCTTCTTGCATGTTGCACCAGGTGAAGGTGTTGCCGGAGTATGGGAGAGGTCGCAAGTTGGCCTGAAACATGAAGGAATTGAAGTTGTTCATGGCCGGTTGGTGGGGAGGGCGACCTCCCATTTTCTCTTCGAAGCTCACGATCGTATTACAATCTCCAATACAGAGCCAAGGGAGGCTGTTGAAGGAACTGTGGGTGTCCAAAAGGATGTTCCAGAGCTGTCTACGCTCGATATAGTCGCACCTGCCATGAACAGCGGAGATAAGGGATCGGAAAGGGATGGAGGGTTGTTCCACCCAGCATGAGGGCGCCTGATCGTGGTCGAGGACAGTATCGAAGAGGCAATCATCGTAGAAGAGGATCCAGATGTTATGGCACCCAGCAATGGCGTTCGGGAAATCGAGCTGAAGTTGGATGGATTTGAGTTTCTATTCGAGGATTTTAGGTTCGATGATAACTATAATATCGATCCTGTAGATTTTGATAAGGGTGGTTAATCTCCTCATGGTGGGTTTATTGACCATCCCTCTGACATTCCAGGCTAGGATGTTAACCATTAGCGAGAGTGCGGTTGGGGGTAGGGTTGCTCTTGGTGGCTGACCTGGTGATCATGGTCGGTGGCTCTTGAGCTTGTTTCTTTTTCTTCTTGATTAGAAGAGTTTTGCGGACTCTTAGGGCTGGTACGGAGGTTTCTGCCATCATATATACCTCACAGGTTTAGGGCCTCGCTGCCAGTGTCGTCCTCTGGGGGGTTGATGAGTTCTGTCTCAATTTTGGCTAGTACGCTGAGGGGGTTGTTTGGATTCAAGAAGCCTGCCTCATGGGCCTGACGGATACTGGCCTCATATTCGAGACCTAAAGATTGTGCATCCTCGGCCGGGTAGGAGGATGTGGGAGAATAGACTGGATCATGGAGGGTAGTCAGCGCCAACTGGTTCTCTCCAGAAAGCTTCGAAGCGGCGACAACTGACGCTTCTGTATTTTTGTCACCTACATCGTGCTGGGGCTCGTCGGGGATGGGGATAGTCTGGCCATCTGTGGCGTAAAAAGGGTTGAGTAACTTGAATTTGTTGAGTGGGATGTTGCCTGTTGGCCGCCCGACCTCGACCGGAGGGATGAGGAGGTAGGGTCGGCCTGGGCTGGGTAGGAAATCAGCGCCGACTGGTTCTGCCCTCTAACTTCCATGGCTTCTATGGCTGGAGCATTCTCGTCACCTTCATTGCGCTGGGGTTTGTCAGGGTTAGGGTTTGCCTGGTCATCCGTCGCCTGAGGTGGACAGAGGATCTGAAATCTGTTGAGTAGGGTGATGCCCGGTGTCTTGTAAAGGGCCAAGCCATTGTTCGACTTAGAGTGGGCACTAGGGCTGGGGGAGCTATCGCTTTCTGTGAAGTGGGAGTGGGAGTTGGGGAGTGGTAGGATAGGGCCATAGGTGGGGATTAGAGTCACCCTCGGGAATGGGTTCTTTTTAGGAGCTATCTTCTTAAGCTCCGGGTGGGCCTTGAAGCAATGTTTCGTGAGATAGCCTCTAATCTGACAATGTTTGCAGAAGTTAATACTATTGTCAAACTCTAGTGTCTATATGTGCGTCTGTCCCCCTAGCTCAAGTTGAAGAACCGTTTGGGGATCGGAGGATATATCGATCTATACGCAAATCTTAGCGTAATTGCCTTTAGATAGATTGCGTATTTTGTCTGCGATGGCTACCAAGGTCCTGAAGGAGCTGACAATTCTCTTGAGCACTGCTGGGGCAAAGCAGATTAGGAGAAGATTCGGCAAGGTGTTCCACGTCGAGATAATTGTAGAGTCGATATTTGGGTTAAAATTGGGGGACCATTTGGAGATCTTCACGCTGAGGAATTCGATGTTGGTGGCGCCCTTAGCCCAGACTAAGGAGTAGTCTGGATCGGTAGAGAGGTCGAGGAAGAGGTGTTTGGAGTCTAATGAAGCGACCTTGTAGGCGGATGAAAGACCCCAGCCTGCAATGGCTTCTTTGACAATGGGCAGTTTGGGGCATTCGGATTGGAATTTTAGCATAAAGGTCCTCGAGAAAGAAGAGGATAATGAGGAGATTTAGTCGGAGAAGAACAAAATTCGGATGGTTTGTCCTTCGGTTAGGGTGGAGTACTCGATCTCTGGGAGAACGATCTCCGGCCCATAGGGGGGTAGCTGCGCAATCCGATCTGGCCGCAGGATCTCAGCGAAAGAGGGGGGATGGATGGAGATGAAGAGCGCCCGGATGGAGGGGAGGAATGAAGCCCGTAGGAGGAGAGGTGTGGGGAGGGGGATACGTCGGAGCATGTGCCGCGGTCCGAGCAGGATCCTCCTGGCTGGGAGCAACGATTATTGGGGCACTCAGGGAGAGAAGGAGGAAGATAGGACCGGGAGCGGGACCGCCGGAAGGGGGCGCATGTGGATCCTGGGGAGGGGGCGCATGCGGACTTCCCGGGCCCCGCGAGCACATGCACGCTAGCCGAAGAGGGGAGGCAGGTCTGAGCCCAGACGAAGAGGGCGCATATCCTGCACCTGGCAGCACCAGCACATATGGGGGGCGTATATCGTCGGAAAGAACAAGGATCCAGACAGGACTGCGTCTGGCCGCATGAGGAGGATGCGAGCACCTGACCCACCACGGGCTGGGGAGGAGCAAAAGCCTACACAGGGTGGACGGGCGCATAAGCGCCATGAGCTGATGATAATCCTCCTGGCTGGGAACACCGACTGGGGGTGGTCAGGCCGGGCGCGGGAACGCCGGAGGGGCTCGCATGAGGGCCCAGGAGAGGAGAGGCGCATGCGGATGTCTCGAGCCCCGTGAGCGCTAGCATGCTAACAGAAGAGGGGAGAGGAGGTAGGAGCCCAGACGTTGAGGGCGCATGCCCAGCGTCCGGCAGCACCGGCGCATAAGGGGGGGTGTATAGAGCGCCTGGCCGCGAGAGGGAGATGCGGGCGCATGACCCACCGCGGAAGGGAGAGGCGCATAAGCCTGCGTGGAGTGACGGGCGCTTATGCGCCGAGGATGGAAGGGGGCGCATGTCTCCCGGGAGGGGTCCAGGCACATAAACGAGCGGGAGATTCAAATTTTTTGATTTCAAATTTAAACTCCGCGGAAGAGGGGGCTCGCCGAGCGAAGCGGCACTGATCGCAGTGAGGGGCTGACTGTACGACGTCGACGAGGGAGGGGGCCACCGGAGAGGAGGGGCGAGGCCGGAGGGAGGGGGGAGGCGCTGCTCCGCCGGCGGCGCACGACGAAGCAAGCTGTAGGGGAGGCGAGCGTGCGACGACCAGGGCGGCGGCCTGGCCGAAGAACGATGGCGGCCACCGGAGCAGCGGTGTTATCCCGACGGCTGGGCGGTCAACCATGGCCAGGTGGGCCGGGGTCCAAGCGACAGGGCGGCTGGGCGAACGCGAAAGGGCGGGGGAGGTACGGGTGGGGGGGAAGGTGGTCGCCTGATCAAGGCAGCCTCGTCCCCGACGCCGACGATGGACGGCAGGCGCGCACGGTGCCGAGGTGCAGAGGGGGCGAGGATGGGAGCAGAGGGGAGGGGGAGAAGCTAACATCGGAGAGTTAAATGGGCTAGGGCCCTTGCCCGACCTCCATTTCACTGACATTCTACCGCATATATATATATGTATATATATATATTTTATATATATATATATATATATATATATATATATATATATATATATATATATATATATATATATATATATAGCGGTGAAAAATAATAATATATTTATAGCGGTAATGTTCTCCCTACCCCATGTCTAGTACTAGCAAGTCAACTCAAGTCCAGTCTAACAAATCTCAAGTGCAAGTAACAATCTAGTATCCTATCATGAAGTCTAAACCACGAATATTCATGTATGACTCCGTATCATGAATTGTGTCCGTGTCCTATGGTTTATCGTATCAATGAACACGAATAAAGTGTACACAATGCCTAGTGTCGATACTCTATGTCTATAGGATGACATCGGACCCTAATACAATACGGACGCAAATTGTACCAACTAATCCTACGTCCTCAATAATAATTAACAAAAAATAAAACACAACAAATAAAGAAAAATACGATAAACTAAAACATTGGTAAGGTACACTTGCATGTAGTCTCCAAATGTGTATACAACGGCCCGACTCTGGTATCATCGGTCACAATGTCACGTACTCCTAACGAATAAATAAACTACCAATTAGTGACACATCGATGTCATATACACAATATATATATATATATATATATATATATATATACAACCATACCATATACAACATCGACTCGGCATATTCTAACTAGACTAGTACCATACCTTATACATAGCCACATCTAATATACATAGCATCAAGTCACCACAATGTAATATTATTTTTATAAAATAAAAATATAAGATTTTAATTTTGGAACTTATTTAAAAAAAAAATTTAGACTATAATACTTAAAAACAAATATATAGTTATTGTATTAAACTAGTATCAATATTAGCCAACTTATCGAGTTAATTGGACCCAAAAGCAAATAAATTTTTAATAAATAATAATTCTGAAATAAATTAAAAAAATAAAGGAAAACATGATTTATGATGGACACATGATAGCCATTCTAGAAAAATACTATGAAGTTCCGAGTTTAATAACAAATAGATCCGTTAAAATTCTACGTTCGACAACTTATACGATGAAAATGGATTTACAAAAATATGAAAAACTCAACGAGATTACAAAGAGGATCTTAGGATATAGAAAAAGATGTTAGTATCGGTACAAATATTTTTTTGAAGTCGAAAGGCTCCGCAAGTCGCCAAAATCAAGCATGCATCGAAATAGATTTTGTCTGGACCAACGATCGTGCAACGAGCACTACGGACGAACGGTGCGGATCCACGGGTCCTACTTCTTGAAGAAGGAAGATGACACATAGGAGTACATGTTAGAATTGGTTTTAGGTCAAATGGATCGATGAAATGTATGAAAATAGGCTCAAATAGCATACCTGCTGTGAATTTCAGAATTGAGTTCGCCAACTTCGGGTGACTTCTATGCCTTGTGTCGACCACCTAGGGCTATGTGGCAGCTTGGGGGCTTGCTGGGTTGTTAAGGAAGGTTTTAGGGTTGAGATGAAGGAGGTGGAAGGGTTGAAAGAGGTCGGGGTGATGGGTTTTGGTTAGGTTGTCCGCAAGGTGTTCGTGTGAGAGAACCAGAAAGATGCGCTCGATTTTCAAAAAATTAGGAAGGGGCCGCACGATTTTTTGAGAGAGAATATATAAGTTTTTGGGTTTTTAAGGGTTAAGAGTTTGATAGGAGTTGGTTTTCTAGGATTTGGTTAATATTTGATAGCCCAATCAAAAGATTTAAGAAGGTGTATCTCAAATAGATTGGATTTGGTTCCATTTTAGGAAAGTAGTTATAGGTTGTTTTAAAGATGGATTTAATCAATATTGGATGCTATTTAATTGCTAAAAATCAATGTAAATGAACCTAATATATTAGGCAACTAAAAGTAGGCTATACTAAGCTTGGTGGACTAGTTTAGGGTCGATACGATTTATTGAACCGAAATAAACTCAAAAAGTCTATTAAATGGGTCTTATGTGCCATTTGAAAATAAGTAACACATGAGAACTCAATTGAGTGGGACAATATTGACATGTTTGTAGTAGGCTCAAAATAGATCAAAACTGTATATTGGGTCGAAAAGTGTCACTCCCCGTTCCCAGAATGCGTATTTTTATACATGTACAACTCATATATATATTTATTTAGTATTTATCATGTATTATCCTGTATTTAAATTCCTTTAATTTTATGTTAATTAATTATCTGTATTTTATTTGCTGCAATTTTATTCCTGTATTTTATTTCTGCATTTTACTTTCTGCTTTTAACCTCTCTGCTTTGCTTTCGGGTTGGCCTTGGATGGATCCGAATAAACCCGACCCAACAAACCCCCACCTACCACCACCTCTTCCATTTAAAGCCCCCATCTCCTTCTCTCTCCTCATAACTTTCTTTCACCATTACTTCTTCTTCTTCCTCATCACTCTCTTCCACCTACCAGGAGAAGGCAAGTACATCTTGCTTCTCCTTCACCCATTTTTATGGATCAATTTTCTTCCTCTTGTGATTCTAAGAGAGTTTACTACTTAGCATTTTTGATTTTCTTGGCTCATTTCTTACAGATCTAAGTTGTTGTGTTTTCGGTTGTCCATGGGTTTTGATCTCCCAACCTGGCATGCTTTCGGAATAGATAGTTCTTATGGCAGAGCTTCTCATTCTTCACCATTCTGAACCATGGGAACCTCATCTCTGGCTTGGAACGAAGGCTCTATAAGATTGGAGTTCGGGAGATTTTTAGTCACGTACACGTCTTTACGTGCGTGCGTGAATTTTTTGTCACGCACACGTCTTTACGTGTTAGCGTGAATTTTGAGTCACGCTCGCGTTATTACGTGTTAACGTGAATTTTTAGTCACGCACACGTCTTTATGTGTTAGCGTGAATTTTGAGTCACGCTCACGTCTTTACGTGCGTGCGTGAATTTTTAGTCACGCACACGTCTTTACGTGTTAGCGTGAATTTTGAGTCACGCTCGCGTTCTTACGTGTTAGCGTGAATTTTTAGTCATGCACACGTCTTTACGTGTTAGCGTGAATTTTGAGTCACGCTCACGTTCTTACGTATATACGTGACATTTGAGTTACGCACACGTCTGTGCGTGCGTGAGTTACTTTTCACGCTCACGTTATGAGTGCGTGAATTATCCTTTACGCTCATGCTGTGCGTGCCAACGTGAACCACTCTTCACGCTCACGCTGTTTATACGCTCACTCCTACCCACTAGACTTGGCGTGACTTGCTGGCCTTAGCATAGACTTGTTGGCGTGACTTCCTGACCTGGGTGTTTCTATTTGTTCAATAATTTATTCATTTAATGGTGGCATGATAATTCTTCTATTATATCCTTACGCCTTTTTATGAACTCGATAATCTTAGCATGTTAATATTTTTAATATATATGGTTGTGTAGAACGTGCCCTGTGTCTTGATTGGTTTATGGATACCCAGTAAGACTGGAACTTAACCCTGAGAGTTATAGACTCGACCCCATTTAATACTAATTGACTTTCATGCCTTGTTACCATTAATGACGATGGTTATCTTGACTAAAAATTGATCATGCGTTCCTAGTTGGAACTAAGAGACTGGCTAGTCGTCTTATTGAATTGAATGAATGAGACACGTTCATGTAATGAACTATTGTAATCGACTAGCTGATCCCAAATATTGACGTACAGGCACATGCAGGCTTCAATTTATTTATTTATTTACTTAATTATTTTTCTACAAAGTAGCATGTGTACTTTATGGTCAAGGCATGATTACTCCGTGGTTAGATTTGATTGTTGCATTACGCTATGTAAGACCTACAACCTAGCCGCACAGGTATCGTTGTAGAGTTACGCATATCGTGCCCCGTACGGAAGTACTCATTTGAATGACCATGATCCACGGCATGGGATTTCACTCAACGTAGAGACTATTAAGTTAAATAAAATAATAATTGCATGGAGAGAATGGATCCCCGAGTTCTTACATGGCAGCCCTCTTGGGACTAGTAGTGCCCGACAGGCCGGCTGGTTCCCACAGATACTGTAAACCTGCCACACGGGCAGGGAGCGGTATCTGCTTATATTATTATTGTATATTGTATATTGATGACGGGCGTCCCGCTGGGACTCATCTAATTTATGATTGGTGCAATTGATTGACTAGATAGACTAGCCTTGCTCGCACATGGTAAGAACTGAGGAATCTTTATTGCATAATTCCAGGATAACTTGGGACTCACAATAGCAAGCCGTAGGAGTTGATTGGCCGTTGAAGATGATTTGTTTGTGTACTGTACCTACTCTGTTGCCTAACTGAGATGATCAGAATATCAGGACATGACGGGCCAACTTCTGTCCTTGTTTGGTTGGGAGGTTGGTTCGAAGTGTCGTGATGTTATGTAAATCCTAGTGGAAAGCAGAGATCTATTATTATATTCTCTTACTTACTGGTTTAATCCTTCATATCGTGCTTCCTTGTGGTACTTGCTATTAGAGGTCTAACCTCTCTGGTTTTGTATGGCCAGATTTAGAGCCGGTTCCCGAGGACTCAGCTTACTTTCACCTCCAAGATGGTCAATACTAGGGGAATGATAGCAGAAGGACTCGAGTGGGTTCCTTACTCCACCGTTTGTTTTGTTATTTACTTCATACTTAGCCGTTTGGCACTGACATGTTAGTCGGATCGTCTTGTACTTACTTTTATATAATTGTAACTAAGTCCGACTGCAGCTGATAACAATTGTGTATATGTTACTATACCATCTGGCTATGTTTTGTAAAGTCAGATCTCAAGAACATTTTGACTAAGCGTTTGGGACGCCTTACTACTTTATCTTACATGTTCTCTATTTTTGCTTCTTGTTTGAATAATTGAGACAATAGATGTGGAGTGACCATAGTAAGACTTTCATATAGTATGTACTCCCTCGTCTGATTAGACAACATTGATCGTATTATACGGTATTCATCTACCTGTAATACGTAGCTGGCTGATTTATTCCTTCGCTCTCCAGTATTCTGGTTTTGGGGCATAACAAGGTTTTAGTGGTGGCCCATGCAGGTCTGATTTCAGACTTATGGGGTGTTTTGATTTATAGGATGTCTCAATCGCACGTGTCCCCCCTTGATCTCATGATTCGTTATTCTCAACCCTTGTTTGACATTCCGGTATCCTTTGACTTCATTGATCCTTCATGTCCGGTTGTTTGATTGTTTTCTTGTCCCTTTTCTTAGGAGCACTTCGTCCGTATCGGTGAGAGCTGGACAACAACAGGGGCAACATGGGCAACATGACCAGGTTGGTCAGCAACAAGGGCCAGTCTCACCTCAAGAGGCTATCCAAGAAGAAGTGATAGTAGAAGCAGCAGCTGGATCGCAGTATCCGGATGTTCCACCACCACCAACAGTTCCACCTACCCAAGTGGACACACCAGCCCTTCTGGAGATCATGAGAGGAATGATGGCTACTCAGCAACATCAGATGTTGGCCCAGCAGCGCATGCACACTCAGCTACAAGAGCAGAATGTGTTGCTCAACCAAGGATTGCAGACGGCTTTGGAAAGAGGAGTGAGGACTGATTCAGGAGCATCAGCCAGGTTTTGCAAGTACAACCCCCACCGTTTCGAGGGCACGGAGGATTCCATCTCAGCAGATGCATGGCTTAAGGATATTGAGGCTATTCTGACAGCAGCTAAGGTACCGACAGAAGAACGTGTGGATCTAGTGAAGTTGTTACTTCAGGATCTCACACGTGATTGGTGGGAATCAGAGGAAGTGGGCATCAGATGTCCTATGGCTTGGGACGATTTCACTGCAAGATTCAAGACCAAGTACTATGGAGTTGTGGCACGGTTTGAGCTACAACAGAAGTTTATCAACCTCAGGCAGGCCGGCAAGACTGTAGATGCTTATGCAACGGAGTTCTACAGATTGAGTAGATTCGCCCCAGAGATGGTAGCAACAGAGAGCCAGAGGGCTATGAGGTTTCAGCAAGGGTTTCATCTTGAACTCTTGCAATTGATAGAAGGGCACAATTACCAAACTTTTGACAAAGTATTGACGGCAACTCGAAGGCATGAGATCACCATTCAGAGGCTTGCGGCGAGGACTGGGGGTCAGAAGAGATCCCACAATCAGATTGAAGGAGGAAGGGGAGTAGCGCCCCGAACAACTGCACCATCTACTGGCATTCGTACCCACGATGTGGTGATACGAGGACCAGCACCACCACCCAGGCAGCAGCAACAGCAACAGAGGAAGAACCAGCAACCCCCGGCGGGCTGCACTTATTGTGGGAAGATGGGACACACTAGAGATGTGTGTCAGACATTGAATGGACTGTGTCTGATATGTAGAAATCCAGACCATCGGGTTACCATATGTCCCATGAATCCGAGGTCAGGAGGACTAGGGCAGCAGTTTCCTGCTCTGCCAGCACCAGGGACAGGCCAGTATCGAGGACCAGCGGTGGCAGTAAGGCCGTTGGCACAGCGTCCGTTAATGTCGCAGGCTCAGATGTTTCGGCAGCAGGGGCCGCCGATGCAGCAACACCAGCATAGACTACCCCAGCATCATCAAGGAAGGGGCCAGCAACAACATCAGGCTAGGCCGCAGCATGGAAACCAGCAAGGAGGTCGAGGGCAAGCATTCACTCTGTCCTTGGAGGTGGTATTGGCATCGGGAGATGTTGTGGCAGGTAACATTCTCGTCGCCTCATATCCCGCAGTAGCATTGTTTGATTCGGGAGCATCCTATTCATTTATATCTGCACAATTTGCGGCACGACTAGGAATGGAGTTCGAGGCATTGCCAGGGAGGTTGAATATACTCACTGGTAATGGGCTCGTAGGAGTTAGTAGAGTTATTTTAGCATGTAGTGTTATAGTTTGCGGGCATTCCTTACCCGCCCGGTTGATAGAATTTTCTGTTGGAAATTTCGATATTATCTTAGGCATGGACTGGCTGAAGGACAGTTATGCGACAATAGATTGTCGTAGAGGGAGTGTATCTTTTGATATTCCAGGCATGAAGCGGTTCACCTTAGTCAGAACAGGGGAAACTCAACAAGAGCAGGGAGTAATAACGGCAATGGAAGAAGTTCAGATTCCGAAGGTAGTTGAAGAGTTTCTAGACGTATTTCCTGAAGAACTTCCAGGTCTATCACCGGTTAGGGATATTGAGTTCAGTATAGAATTGGCACCTGGAACTAAACCGATATCAGATCGAGTTTACAGAATGGCAGATTCAGAGCAGGCCAAGGTATATCAGCATATAGAGGAACTGAAGGAGAAGAAGTTCATCCAAGCTAGAGTGTCACCCTGGGCAGCACCAGTGGTACTTGTGGGAAAGAAGGATGGGTCATCCAGATTGTGCATTGACTACAGGAAGCTTAAAGCGGCAACAGTGAAGAACAAGTACCCATTACCCAGGATCGACGACTTATTTGATCAGTTGAGCAAAGCTAGAGTTTTCTCCAAGATAGATCTTCGTTCAGGGTACCATCAGGTGAGGGTTCGGAAAGAAGATATTCCCAAGACAGCATTCAGGTCGAAGTATGGGCATTATGAATTCTTAGTAATGTCGTTTGGTTTGACCAATGCTCCAGCAATATTTATGGATTTGATGAATCGCATCTTTATGCCATACTTAGATCAGTTTGTCATGATATTTTTCGACGATATTCTCGTATACTCTGCTAGTGAAGAGGAGCATGAAGACCACCTCAGGAAAGTGTTACAGGTTCTGAGAGAGAACCAGTTGTATGCCAAGCTCAGCAAGTGTGAGTTTTGGTCGGATCACATTTCATTTTTGGGTCACATCGTATCAGGAGCTGGAGTAGCAGTAGATCCCAAGAAGATAGAAGCAGTAGAAAGTTGGCCAGTACCCAAGACTGAAGCTGATGTGCAGAGTTTCTTAGGATTGGCAGGATATTACAAAAGGTTTGTGTCAGACTTTGCAAGGCTTTCAGCACCCATGACCCGCTTGACCCGGAAGGATGTACCATTCGTTTGGTCGGCAGAATGTCAGGCATCATTTGAGACTTTGAAGCCAAAGTTGATATCAGCACCTATTCTTACATTGCCAGTTGGACCCGGAGGTTTTACAGTATATTGTGATGCGTCAGGTAAAGGACTTGGATGTGTCCTCATACAACATGGAAAGGTGATAGCATATGCATCTAGGCAGCTTCGGGACCACGAGAAGAATTACCCAACTCATGATTTGGAGTTAGCGGCAGTAGTGTTTGCTCTGAAGCTATGGAGGCATTACTTATATGGTGACCGAGTGGACATGTACACAGACCATAAAAGTCTGAAGTACATCTTTACTCAGAAGGAACTAAACATGAGGCAGAGAAGATGGTTGGAGTTGATTAAGGATTATGACGTAGAGCTTCGGTATCATCCAGGTAAGGCTAATGTAGTAGTAGACGCTCTTAGCAGGAGAGGCGGCACATTTATGTTGACAACACAGAGGCATATCTTAGAAGACCTTCAGGAGATGGGCATCGAAGTTATACTTCCTAGTAATGTAGGAGTTCTAACAAGTCTGCAAGTTCAATCCGACTTGGTAGGCAGGATCAAGGCAGCTCAGGCACAAGACCCAAGGATTCAGAAGCTTAGGGCAGAATGTGAGTCAGGACTCAGGAAGGAGATAAGAATTCATGAAGATGGTACACTTAGGTTTGGATCACGTCTATGTGTGCCTAGTGGAGATATTAGACAGGAGGTTATGGCAGAAGCTCACAGTTCTCAGTATTTTATTCACCCTGGAGGGACCAAGATGTACCAAGATATCAAGCAGCATTTCTGGTGGAACGGGATGAAGAGGGAGATAGCTAGATTTGTTTCTCGTTGCTTGGTATGTCAGCAAGTGAAGGCAGAACAGCAGAGGCCAGCCGGGTTATTGCAACCACTTCCTATTCCGGAATGGAAATGGGAGCATATTACAATGGACTTTGTGACCGGTTTACCGAGATCACCAAGTGGTAAGGACGCTACTTGGGTAATAGTGGACCGACTTACAAAGGTAGCACACTTTCTTTCTTTCAGAGTAGGGCAATCTACAGAAAAGTTGGCAGAGTTGTATATACAACAGATAGTCAGGCAGCATGGAGTCCCTGTCAGTATTGTGTCGGATCGAGATACCCGTTTTACATCACATTTCTGGAAGAGCTTACATCATAGTCTGGGTACCAAGTTAAGATTTAGCATGGCCTACCATCCGCAGACGGATGGGCAATCAGAAAGAACGATTCAGACTTTAGAAGATATGTTACGAGCTTACACTCTAGATTTTGGAGGGTCTTGGGAGAGTCACCTGCACTTAGTCGAGTTCTCATACAACAATAGTTATCAAGCCAGTATCCAGATGGCGCCATTCGAAGCACTATATGGTAAGAAGTGCAGGTCGTCGCTTGTATGGGATGATATCGGAGAGAGGAAGATGTTAGGCCCAGAAATGATTATTCAGACGGTTGAAGTGGTTAAGGGAATTAGAGAGCGACTTCGAGTTGCGCAGGACCGGCATCGTCATTGGGCGGACCAGCATCGTAGGCCGTTAGAGTTCTCTATTGGGGACCACGTATTCTTGCGGATCTCACCTACTCGTAGGGTCATTAGATTTGGCGTTCGCAGGAAATTGAGTCCGCGGTACATGGGTCCATTTGTTATCCTTGATCGGATAGGCGATGTTGCTTATCGTTTATCCCTCCCACCTTCGTTACGAGAGGTGCATGACGTGTTTCATCTATCTCAATTACGTAGGTATGTATCGGACCCAAGCCATATCCTCGATCATTCTGAGCTGGTTGTTGGTACCAACCTGTCTTACGAGGAACAGCCTGTGTCCATTTTGGACCGAAGAGAGAAGATACTTAAGAACCGAACAATTAGTCTTGTCCGTGTTGCTTGGGGTCATCACTCCTTGGGAGAGTCAACGTGGGAACGTGAGGATGATATCCAATCACGGTATCCACACCTGTTTGACTCACAAGGTATATCTCTTTCTGTATACCTTGATTGTCCTGATTCTTCATGCTTATCACCTTATGGGTAGAGCTACTTGATATCGTAGAATGATGAATTTACATATATAGTACTTGCTTTTGATATGGTAAAAATGATTGCTTGCTCACTAGAATTGCTTGTATTAGTTTAGCTCCGATATTTCTACCTGCTTGGATTTGAAATTTCGAGGACGAAATTTTTCTAAGGTGGGTAGAGATGTCACTCCCCGTTCCCAGAATGCATATTTTTATACATGTACAACTCATATATATATTTATTTAGTATTTATCATGTATTATCCTGTATTTAAATTTCTTTAATTTCATGTTAATTAATTATCTGTATTTTATTTCCTACAATTTTATTCCTGTATTTTATTTCTGCATTTTACTTTCTGCTTTTAACCTCTCTGCTTTGCTTTCGGGTTGGCCTTGGATGGATCCGAATAAACCCGACCCAACAAACCCCCACCTACCACCACCCCTTCCATTTAAAGCCCCCATCTCCTTCTCTCTCCTCATAACTTTCCTTCACCATTACTTCTTCTTCTTCCTCATCACTCTCTTCCACCTACCAGGAGAAGGCAAGTACATCTTGCTTCTCCTTCACCCATTTTTATGGATCAATTTTCTTCCTCTTGTGATTCTAAGAGAGTTTACTACTTAGCATTTTTGATTTCCTTGGCTCGTTTCTTACAGATCTAAGTTGTTGTGTTTTCGGTTGTCCATGGGTTTTGATCTTCCAACCTGGCGTGCTTTCGGAATAGATAGTTCTTATGGCAGAGCTTCTCATTCTTCACCATTCTGAACCATGGGAACCTCATCTCTGGCTAGGAACGAAGGCTCCATAAGATTGGAGTTCGGGAGATTTTTAGTCACGCACACGTCTTTACGTGCGTGCGTGAATTTTTAGTCACGCACACGTCTTTACGTGTTAGCGTGAATTTTGAGTCACGCTCGCGTTCTTACGTATTAGCGTGAATTTTTAGTCACGCACACGTCTTTACGTGTTAGCGTGAATTTTGAGTCACGCTCACGTCTTTACGTGCGTGCGTGAATTTTTAGTCACGCACACGTCTTTACGTGTTAGCGTGAATTTTGAGTCACGCTCGCATTCTTACGTGTTAGCGTGAATTTTTAGTCACGCACACGTCTTTACGTGTTAGCGTGAATTTTGAGTCACGCTCACGTTCTTACGTACATGCGTGACATTTGAGTTACGCACACGTCTGTGCGTGCGTGAGTTACTTTTCACGCTCACGTTATGAGTGCGTGAATTATCCTTCACGCTCACGCTGTGCGTGCCAACGTGAACCACTCTTCACGCTCATGCTGTTTATATGCTCACTCCTACCCACTAGACTTGGTGTGACTTATTGGCGTGACTTCCTGACCTGGGTGTTTCTATTTGTTCTATAATTTATTCATTTAATGGTGGCATGATAATTCTTCTATTATATTCTTACACCTTTTTATGAACTCGATAATCTTACCATGTTAATATTTTTAATATATATGGTTGTGTAGAACGTGCCCTGTGTCTTGATTGGTTTATGGATATCCAGTAAGATTGGAACTTAACCCTAAGAGTTATAGACTCGACCCCATTTAATACTAATTGACTTTCATGCCTTGTCACCATTAATGACGATGGTTATCTTGACTAAAAATTGATCATGCGTTCCTAGTTGGAACTAAGAGACTGGCTAGTCGTCTTATTAAATTGAATGAATGAGACACGTTCATGTAATGAACTATTGTAATCGACTGGCTGATCCCGAATATTGACGTACAGGCACATGCAGGCTTCAATTTATTTATTTATTTATTTAATTATTTTTCTACAAAGCAGTATGTGTACTTTATGGTCAAGGCATTATTACTCCGTGGTTAGATTTGATTGTTGCATTACGCTATGTAAGACCTACAACCTAGCCGCACAGGTATCGTTGTAGAGTTGCGCATATCGTGCCCCGTACAGAAGTACTCATTTGAATGACCATGATCCACGGCATGGGATTTCACTCAACGTAGAGACTATTAAGTTAAATAAAATAATGATTGCATGGAGAGAATGGATCCCCGAGTTCTTACATGGCAGCCCTCTTGGGACTAGTAGTGCCCGACAGGCCGGCTGGTTCCCACAGATACTGTAAACCTGCCACATGGGCAGGGAGCGGTATCTGCTTATATTATTATTGTATATTGTATATTGATGACGGGCGTTCCGCTGGGACTCGTCTAATTTATGATTGGCGCAATTGATTGACTGGATAGACTAGCCTTGCTCGCACATGGTAAGAACTGAGGAACCTTTATTGCATAATTCTAGGATAACTTGGGACTCACAATAGCAAGCCGTAGGAGTTGATTGGCCGTTCAAGATGATTTGTTTGTGTACTGTACCTACTCTGTTGCCTAACTGAGATGATCAGAATATCAGGACATGACGGGCCAACTTCTGTCCTTGTTTGGTTGGGAGGTTGGTTCGAAGTGTCGTGATGTTATGTGAATCCTAGTGGAAAGCAGAGATCTATTATTATATTCTCTTACTTACTGGTTTAATCCTTCATATCGTGCTTCCTTGTGGTACTTGCTATTAGAGGTCTAACCTCTCTGGTTTTGCATGGCCAGATTTAGAGCCGGTTCCCGAGGACTCAGCTTACTTCCACCTCCAAGATGGTCAATACTAGGGAAATGATAGCAGGAGGACTCGAGTGGGTTCCTTACTCCACCGCTCGTTTTGTTATTTACTTCATACTTAGCCGTTTGGCACCGACATGTTAGTCGGATCGTCTTGTACTTACTTTTACATAATTGTAACTAAGTCAGACTGCAGCTGATAACAATTGTGTATATGTTACTATACCATCTGGCTATGTTTTGTAAAGTCAAATCTCAAGAACATTTTGACTAAGCGTTTGGGATGCCTTACTGCTTTATCTTACATGTTCTCTATTTTTGCTTCTTGTTTGAATGATTGAGACAATTGATGTGGAGTGACCATAGTAAGACTTTCATGTAGTATGCACCCCCTCGTCTGGTTAGACAGCATTGATCGTATTATACGGTATTCATCTACCCGTAATACGTAGCTGGCTGAGTCATTCTCCCGCTCTCCAGTATTCTGGTTCTGGGGCGTGACAAAAAGTTTGGATCGGGTTTGGGCCTCAAATTGGAATTGAAAAATATATCAAAATTACGGTGAAGGGCAAAAATGACCATTTTGACCTGAAAGTTGTACATGAAAAATATAATGCAAGAAAATATGTTTGAGTGGGACATGATATGCCTAAATGAAGGTGAACTCATCTAGAACACGAATATGAAATTAGTTTCGAGGAATTGGCTAATGTTATGCTTCAAAAGCCAAGCTATGTTAAAGTATATTTAGAATCAAAATCAAAATTTAAAATAATTTTAATAAATAAAAATCATGTTAAATAAATAAATAAATCCCCAAAATCAGAGGTCCCCAAAATTAGAGGGCTTACATCTAGACCCGCATAGGAGAAGGACTTGAAGACCTATAGCTAGGGACATTGGATAATAGACAAGTAAATCTTGTACTTGTGAATAAAATCTGATTTCATTAGTTTCCTTGTATAAATTGTTGTTAATCAATTTAATATATTTTATTTTAGTTTTCTCTTAATTGTTTGATGCATTTTTGTGCATTTTGATGAGTTTTTGTTTTGAGTTAGGGTTTTTGGGATAAATCCTAGGATACTAGAGTGTAATTATGAATTTGGGCGTGACATTTGGAGTTTCATCCCAGCCATAATCCTAAAAGGATATAAGAATAATTTACTAGTTGTCCCTAATTGTTAGAAATTATTGGGTAGACATTTGGGTAAGTTTTAGGTCCAAAATCCCAAGACCGAGCTGCTGTCTGCACTGAATTAATGCAAATAGTATGCTATCAGTGTTCTGATAGTTTATTGTCAGTATTTTGACAGTATACTATAGGAACATTATATTTTTCCAACAAGTCCAATATATTGTTCTATGAGAAATAATATACTGATAGTATATTGTCAGTATACTAACAGTATATTGCCCGTATACTGATAATATTCTATCAATATACTATTGCCGTGCTAATTTTCAGGATTTGATAATGGTTTGTTGGTCATTTTGTTGCGTGGGAATTTAGTCTTCCCTGAAAAATTTCCTAGTATCTATCCACTATCTCGTAGCACCGGCATTCAAAAGTTGTTTAGCTTTCAGGGGTTTTACCACCGAACCCCTGGAACCCTAGAACTCTGCGTAGGGTGATAAATATTATTTGATTGCTAGAGCTCGTAACTTAACTGATAAATTTTTGTGATCTAGTGTGTCATAGAAAACCCATATTGGGGATTATTATAGAGTCTAATGATCGTACCCTAGATTTGGATATTTATACGATGGTTTGAAGAATAATTATGACGATGAATTTGATTGATTACCTGATTGTCCATGATTCTTACCTAGCTACATTGTATTCGTTTTGTATTACTTGGATACCTTTGAGGTACTGGTCCAGCTATTGTACCGAGGTGCTCTTGTTTACTTGTACACTGAGATACGATATCCTGTCATAATTATAGTATATTATTTCCTGTGTGAATACTCATGTAGTTGGTCAACAGTTGTAGCATGGATTAGGAGTAGGATTGAGGATTGATTGTTGCATATAAGCTTAGGATGAGTCTAGTTTAGAACCCTTGAGAACCAATCCAGATCCATACCCAACGTACCCGTACTCCGGTATGACATTTATGATGGATGTGTTAGGGTTATATACTAAAAGTATCATTTTTGTATTAACTATATTTTCTTATCTTTTTTGAATGAGAATCATACGAACAAATGTTTGCATATTGTATTTGTTAATAATTTTAATGCAAGTGCCTGATGTTCTACATTATAGATAATACGGTCTGTGGTGTCACACAGAAGATCATATTATCAGTTCTACGTAGAATATATAAATTGTTCACAACCTAGATGCATTTAGACAAACCATTCGTAAGGTTGTAGTGTAGTCTGGCATTAGTCTATCTTGACTGTAGGTTTACACTAGTACACTTTGTGTGTATTGAACATAACCACATGATATTGTTCTATTTATACGGACAATATAAGTGAACAAATACCTCTATTTTATAGATGCTTTTGCTCTTAATCCGAATATAATAACAGATATATATATATAGTGTGAATTACTTTGACTCGTAGAAGGGTGAGATTCATTATTGGTAAACAACCTATATAAATTGGCTAATGACATTGCGTGTATGATGGGCTATTGATTACAAAAGAAATCCATATCCCAATATATCAGGTTGATGGTGTCCGCTAAGGAGCTCATAAGGATTGTCATGTAAATCCTTTAGGTGGATTATATTCGATAGGACAAAAAAGTTGAGTGGTACTAATTAAAGATAAAAGATGTCGATCAATATAGTTGTTAGTAATTTATTTTGATCGAAGAACATTCGATATCTTAACATAGGGAGTAGAACAAGCATATAATAAGAAGGATCCCATAAACATAATTTAGGTTCAGGAAGACAGAGCAATAATATCTCTAGTGGACCGAGCTATTGTTAACGAACTTGGGTTGTGTGTTCGGGCTAAACACAGGATACCTAGATCCTTTAGGAGACCTAACACTAATATCTCCTCATGGTTCCTACTATATATATATATATTTTTTTTTCTTTTATATATATATATATATATATATATATATATACATATATATATATATATATATATATATATATATATATATATATATATATATATATATATATATAATATATATATACATATATATATATATATATATTTATTTATTTATTTTTTTTTATATATATATTTTAGGAAAAAGAACCTTTATTGAGTATATATATATATATATATATGTATATATATATATATATATATATATATATATATATATATATATATATATATATATATATATATATATATATATATATATAATATAAAAATACTTATATGTAATATTAATATTATTTTTTTATTTTTATTTTTTTATTATTTTTTTTATATGTAATATAAATATATGTAATATAAATATATATATATATATATATATATATATATATATATATATATATATATATATATATATATATATATATATATATATATATATATATATATATGGGACCGCTTCCGACCTCCGGTCCTGTCCACTGTTCTCTGGGAGGTATACTCGTGCCTCCTTGCTGCTCGCAACACCGCATCATAGGTCTGATGCTCGAACTGTTCTACTGCCAATATAATCTCCAGGTGAAGTCCCTGCTGGAACCTCTGCGCTCTGTCAAACTCGGTTGCCACCAAGGTGGGAGCAAACCGACTGAGTCTAGAAAACTCGGCCGCATAACCGTCGACCGTCCTCCCCATCTGCTTAAGATTACTGAACCTGGTCTGCAAGTCATATCGAGCCGCTGCATCATAATACTTGATCTGGAACTTCTCGCTGAACACCGTCTAGGAGACAGGTGTTGCCAATCCCACTGCTTGTGCGGCCCACCAACTGTGGGCTAGATCCAATAACTGTAGGCGCACCACAGCCACCTTCTCGTCTTCTGGAGTCTTCGCGGCTTAGAGAATCACCTCTATATCATGTAGCCAAGCATCGGCAGCAATGGCATCCTCGCTGCCATCGAAGAAGGGAGGGTTCGGGCGCTTGAAACTGTTGACCGCACTGTTCCCTCGAGGACCACTTCTATTCAGAGCATCTTCCACTGCCTGGTGCAAGGCATCGCCTCTACGATCTTGGGAAGCTAACAATGATCTGATGAGACCCACCAAAGTGCCATCATCAGGATCTGCAGGCTGGACTGGCTGAACTGGCGGCTCTCCTCCAGTAGGTACGACTCGGGAGGCTGCTCCTGAGTGCTGGGCCTGATCTTCTGGTTACTGCTGGTCCATGGGAGGTGATCCGTCTTGCTGATCAGCAGGTCCAGGTTCAATGCCGCTGAAGAAGACGACATGGGAACAATAAGGAAGGACCAGGACAGATCAACGATTACAAGCATGTGATCAGGACAAGAATTTCAGGAATCAAGAGGATACAAGCAGAGATCAAGGGCAAGTACTGATTGAGACATCTATTCGGTAAACCTTCACACATCTTGATTAACAAGACCTGCATGGGCCACCACTTAAACCATGTCACACCCCAGAACCAGAATACTGGAGAGCGGGGGCAGACATAGCCAGCTACGTATAACGGAATGGGATCCACACCGCTATACGGTCACGGCTGTCTAGATATGTGAGGGTTTCACTACAATCTATCAGTCTCTTAAGGTCACAAAATAGCCTATTGTCTCAAAATCTCAACCAACTAATAATAATCACAAGATATCAGATCTCCAAATATACAATTGTAAGGCGTCCCAAACATTACATATCCAGATGATCATGAAGCTAGTCGTTACAAAATGTGAGGACTAGCAAGAGTTCAGTCATACATAATCAACCTCCGAGGCTTGTCAATCATGTTACAGCCCGTAGGCAGACAGTAAATAAGTACAATCGAGCTAACACTTGCTCGTCGGCTAAACGCCTCAAAAGAATAATTTATAATATTACAGTAGGAGAACAAAAGAAACCCACTCGATGCCCTGGTTACGCATGGTGACCACCATCAGGCTGGAAAGCAGGGAGATCCTTTGGTGCTGCTCCGGTATCTGGCCATACAAAACCAGCTGGGTCAGACCCCAGAAAGAGCAAGTGCCACAAAGGAGGCTTCACTTAAGAACTAAAGCCAGCAAATTAGCACAATAATATAATTACATAATAAGAGACAGTAATTTAAGAAAAAGCATGATAGGTAAATTATAAAGACAATCTTGCATAGAATCACTAAAAGACAGGACATATGGAAAAGCATGCCAGGATGATATACGATGAGATAACCATGGGACTATTCAGATAGCTAGGTTACAACACGTAAACCAAACAAGGACCGGGGTTGTAACCCTTCATCTGAACGGAACTTGGTTTCTCTTACCAATTATCGGCAAGATAATATAAGAAATCAGGTCAAGTAACAATCTGGAGTGACAGTCATTATAGTGACAATCTGGAGTGACAATAATTCAATCATTCTGGTACAATCTTGCAATCAATCAATTCTAGACAATACCATACTGGACTAGACTCCATCCAATCAATCACGGCCAATCATTGCCTACGGCTTTCTACATTAACTAACTAGGGTTATCACAATCCGAGTTACTAGCAAGATGCAATGAGATGCTCCAAGTAGTCACAGGCCCTGCAGCTATCCAGGTTATCCAGGCAATCATTATAGTGACAATCTAGAGAGTATAATGCATTAGAGTGACAATAGAGTTCAATCATTTAAAGTGACAATCAAGAGTGCCCCACATAACAATGGGCTGGAAATGTGCCATACTCGTCGGGAGGCTACAAGTCCAAACATTTGCGGCCGGGATAACGAGATCGTCTGTAATTGGGGAACATCTCATCATGACTAGTGAATTATACTAATTATTAACCTTAGTCCATTTCAGTAGGTACTCCTGACCGTGGTACTCAGGAGTCCCCTCCTAGACATGATGCAAGACAGGACTGGATTATTTGTACAAGCACAATCGCCCACGATGTCATGATTAATTAAACAGGTCATGTCATGTCAGGTGGCCGTCGCAACAGCTATTCGAGATAATCATGTCAGGTTATCATGCCAAGTGTACTTGTCAGGAGTGCACCACGACGGGCCACTATCAGGTCATGTCAGGCTATTATGTCAGGAGTGCACCACTACGGGTCACTATCAGGTCATGCTCAATTATCAATTCCAAACATATAAAGTAAATCCGTGATTATCAAGTTCAGGTCATGTCAGGCTATTATGTCAGGAGTGCACCACTATGGGACCGCTTCTGACCTCCGGTCCTGTCCACTGTTCTCTGGGAGGTATACTCGTGCCTCCTTGCTGCTCGCAACACCGCATCATAGGTCTGATGCTCGAACTGTTCTACTGCCAATATAATCTCCAGGTGAAGTCCCTGCTGGAACCTCTGCGCTCTGTCAAACTCGGTTGCCACCAAGGTGGGAGCAAATCGACTGAGTCTAGAAAACTCGGCCGCATAACCGTCGACCGTCCTCCCCATCTGCTTAAGATTACTAAACCTGGTCTGCAAGTCATATCGAGCCACTGCATTATAATACTTGATCTGGAACTTCTCGCTGAACACCGTCTAGGAGACAGGTGTTGCCAATCCCACTGCTTGTGCGGCCCACCAACTGTGGGCTAGATCCAATAACTGTAGGCGCACCACAGCCACCTTCTCGTCTTCTGGAGTCTTCGCGGCTTAGAGAATCACCTCTATATCATGTAGCCAAGCATCGGCAGCAATGGCATCCTCGCTGCCATCGAAGAAGGGAGGGTTCAGGCGTTTGAAACTGTTGACCGCAATGTTCCCTCAAGGACCACTTCTATTCAGAGCATCTTCCACTGCCTGGTGTAAGGCATCGCCTCTACGATCTTGGGAAGCTAACAATGATCTGATGAGACCCACCAAAGTGCCATCATCAGGATCTGCAGGCTGGACTGGCTGAACTGGCGGCTCTCCTCCAGTAGGTACGTCTCGGGAGGCTGCTCCTGAGTGCTGGGCCTGATCTTCTGGTTACTGCTGGTCCACGGGAGGTGATCCGTCTTGCTGATCAGCAGGTCCAGGTTCAATGCCGCTGAAGAAGACGACATGGAAACAATAAGGAAGGACCAGGACAGATCAACGATTACAAGCATGTGATCAGGACAAGAATTTCAGGAATCAAGAGGATACAAGCAGAGATCAAGGGCGAGTACTGATTGAGACATCTATTCGGTAAACCCTCACACATCTTGATTAACAAGACCTGCATGGGCCACCACTTAAACCATGTCACGCCCCAGAACCAGAATACTGGAGAGCGGGGGCAGACATAGCCAGCTACGTATAACGGAATGGGATCCACACCGCTATACGGTCACGGCTGTCTAGATATGTGAGGGTTTCACTACAATCCATCAGTCTCTTAAGGTCACAAAATAGCCTATTGTCTCAATCTCAACCAACTAATAATAATCACAAGATATCAGATCTCCAAATATACAATTGTAAGGCGTCCCAAACATTACATATCCAGATGATCATGAAGCTAGTCGTTACAAAATGTGAGGACTAGCAAGAGTTTAGTCATACATGATCAACCTCCGGGGCTTGTCAATCATGTTACAGCCTGTAGGCAGACAGTAAATAAGTACAATCGAGCTAACACTTGCTCGTCGGCTAAACGCCTCAAAAGAATAATTTACAATATTACAGTGGGAGAACAAAAGAAACCCACTCGATGCCCTGGTTACGCATGGTGACCACCATCGGGCTGGAAAGCAGGGAGATCCTTTGGTGCTGCTCCGGTATCTGGCCATACAAAACCAGCTGGGTCAGACCCCAGAAAGAGCAAGTGCCACAAAGGAGGCTTCACTTAAGAACTAAAGCCAGCAAATTAGCACAATAATATAATTACATAATAAGAGACAGTAATTTAAGAAAAAGCATGATAGGTAAATTATAAAGACAATCTTGCATAGAATCACTAAAAGACAGGACATATGGAAAAGCATGCCAGGATGATATACGATGAGATAACCATGGGACTATTCAGATAGCTAGGTTACAACCCGTAAACCAAACAAGGACCGGGGTTGTAACCCTTCATCTGAACGGAACTTGGTTTCTCTCCCCAATTATCGGCAAGATAAATATAAGAAATCAGGTCAAGTAACAATCTGGAGTGACAATCATTATAGTGACAATCTGGAGTGACAATAATTCAATCATTCTGGTATAATCTTGCAATCAATCAATTCTAGACAATACCATACTGGACTAGACTCCATCCAATCAATCACGGCCAATCATTGCCTACGGCTTTCTACATTAACTAACTAGGGTTATCACAATCCGAGTTACTAGCAAGATGCAATGAGATGCTCCAAGTAGTCACAGGCCCTGCAGCTATCCAGGTTATCCAGGCAATCATTATAGTGACAATCTAGAGAGTATAATGCATTAGAGTGGCAATAGAGTTCAATCATTTAAAGTGACAATCAAGAGTGCCCCACATAACAATGGGCTGGAAATGTGCCATACTCGTCGGGAGGCTACAAGTCCAAATATTTGCGGCCGGGATAACGGGATCGCCTGTAATTGGGGAACATCTCATCATGACTAGTGAATTATACTAATTATTAATCTTAGTCCATTTCAGTAGGTACTCCTGACCGTGGTACTCAGGAGTCCCCTCCTAGACATGATGCAAGACAGGACTGGATTATTTGTACAAGCACAATCGCCCACGGTGTCATGATTAATTAAACAGGTCATGTCATGTCAGGTGGCCGTCGCAACAGCTATTCGAGATAATCATGTCAGGTTATCATGCCAAGTATACTTGTCAGGAGTGCACCACGATGGGCCACTATCAGGTCATGTCAGGCTATTATGTCAGGAGTGCACCACTACGGGTCACTATCAGGTCATGCTCAATTATCAATTCCAAACATATCAAGTAAATCCGTGATTATCAAGTTCAGGACAAAAGGCGTAAGGATATAAAATGGACGTAAAATATCTAATAAAATATCAATATACAGGACTATAGAAGAGCCAAGCTTAAGGAAAATAAAACCAAACTGGCATGCTGACATAAGACCAAGTCAACCAAGGGCCATACGCTCAGTACAAAAGTCATACGCTCAGTGCAAGTCATACGCTCAAGTCAGGTTACGCTCAGGCCAACCTACGCTCAGGTCAAGCCACGCTCAGGTCAAGCCACGCTCAGGTCAAGCCACGCTCAGGTCATACGCTTCCAAAAGGCAGCGTATGGGGTCCATACGACTCCTTGTCAAGCAAGCGAGCGTATGCGAGTCATACGCTCCCAAAAGGCAGCGTATGGGGTCCATACGACTCCTTGTCAAGCAAGCGAGCGTATGCGAGTCATACGCTCCCAAAAGGCAGCGTATGGGGTCCATATGACTCCTTGTCAAGCATGCGAGCGTATGCGAGTCATACGCTCCCAAAAGGCAGCGTATGGGGTCCATACGACTCCTTGTCAAGCAAGCGAGCGTATGCGAGTCATACGCTCCCAAAAGGTAGCGTATGGGGTCTACGCTGCGCTAAAGAGCGCGCGCAACTCAGTGGCACAAGCTAAAAAGCTCGTGCACTGCTCACTGTCTTCTCCAAACAGCAAGAACTCCATAGTTGAACCCAAAGCTTAAAAAGTCCATAACTTGGTCAAAACAAGTCCAAATCCAACTTTCAAATGATCAAAATTGGGTAGAATAAAATTCTCTACAACATGGAACCATCAAAACTATAAAACAAAGAAGTTTGATAGATCGAAACCACCAAAATCCGAAAATACTTCAATTCTAGATCTACAAAATTCTAAGCTCCAAATGGAGAAAACCCAAGTTCTAATATTGCTACAAATGAGCTAATAAAACTATTAGACAAATAAAATGTAGCCCTCAAGTGATAGCAAGATGCAACTTGCCTAGACCTCTCTCTCCCTCTCTTTGGTAGGTAAGGAAGTAAATAAGGAAGAAGATGATTATGAAGAGAGAGAAAGAAGAATAGGTAATAAATATGAGTGGTGGTGGTAGGTAGGGGGTTCACCCCTTGGTTCATGATGAACCAAGAGCAATCCTAAACCGAACCAAGCCGAACCAACCCAGGAATAAACCAAGCCCAAATAAACCAATGAATCATTAAAAGCAATTAAACTATCAATGACAATAAAACCAAGCCAATGCAAAATAAACCAAGACAACTAACCATGAATAAATAAAATATGGGTCCAAAACACGTATACGTACACTAAATACGTATCACGAATTTGGGACATTACAAGCCGTGACCGTATAGTTGAGATGTATTCTATTTCAATATACGTAGCTGGCTATGTCTGCCCCCGCTCTCCAGTATTCTGGTTCTGGGGCGTGACATTTCTCCACCCCCATTATCATCCCTATCTCCTCCGTCGGATTAGATCAAATTTCTACATCCAAAAATAGAAACACCAAATCTTCCTAATCTTTCGTATGCTACATTAATATACAAGAGAGAAATTGAGTTTTCTACATTAGGTTTCATATTTTTTTAACTCGGTCATTTAATTTAAAAAAATTACCGAGTTAAACGAGCTTAGGTTTCAAATGATCGTAATATTTAATTTTGTAGAGAATATTGAAATTTTAATAGATTTAAATTAGGTTTCGATTTTTTTAGGGAATATAAAAAATTTAAATGACCAATTTTTTTAAAAAATTAAACAAATTTGGTTTCAAAATTTAAATGACCTGGCAAATTTAAATGAAACAATTTATTTTTTAAAGAACATCAAAATTTAAAAAATTTAAAATTGGCCTCAAACTTTTTTAGATAATATCAAAAATTTAAATGACCGATTTTTTTAAAGAAACTAACTTAGGTTTCAAATGAACACAAATTTTAGTGAATATTTTTAAAAGAAACTAAATTAGGTTTCAAATGAACGAAATTTTTAGAGAATAATTTTTAAAAGAAACTAAATTAGGCTTCAAAATTTAAATGATCGAAAGTATTTAAAACAGACTAAATTTTGTAGAGAATATCGAAAATTTAATAAATTTAAATTATGTTTCAAATTTTTTTAGAGAATATAAAAATTTAAATCACTGATTTTTTAACATAAACTAAATTAGGCTTTGTTCTTGAGTTTATTTCGATGTTCTTTAAAAAAAAATATAGTTTCACTTAAATTTGTTAGGTCATTTAAATTTTGAAGCCAAATTTGTTTAATTTTTTAAAAAAATTGGTCATTTAATTTTTTGATGTTCCCTAAAAAAATATTGAAACCTAATTTAGAAAAAAAAAATCGGTCATTTAATTTTTGGATTTCTCACGAGTGGAGTTTTTTTTTTCTTTCTCAGTTTCTCTCTCATGTATATTAATGTAGCATACGAAATATTTGGAAGATTTGGTGTTTCTATTTTTGGATGTAGAGATTTGATCTAAACCTTACTTTTAAATCTAATCCGACGGAGGAGATAGGGATGATAATGGGGTGGATAAAATAGGGGGTGAATCCGATCCCACCTCATATATATATATATATATATATATATATATATATATATATATATATATATATATATATATATATATATAGGCCATGGCCACCGCCACCCAACCACCCAGCCACCTTCGAGCCCTCCCTCACAAGGAGGAGGCTGGGTGGCGGTGGCCACGGCCTCCGGACCAAGGTCTGGTGGAGTCGTCCACCGGCTTTGGTATTAATATATATATATATATATATATATATATATATATATATATATATATATATATATATATATATATATATATATATATATATGTATATATATATATATACAAAAAAAATACATATTTATATGTAATATATATATATATTTATTTTTTTTTAATGTAATATATATATATATATATATATATATATATATATATATATATATATATATATATTTATATATATATATATATATATATATATATATATATATATTTTTAACAACCAACCACTTTATTCAAATCAAGCGACTAACTCCTTGGAGATTACAAGTAGTGAAAAAACAAAAGATCAAAACATAACTAACTGAATCCTGGCGGGATAGTCTTCAAATGCTTGCACCGAAGTAGGGCTTTGCGTACTTGTCTCTTGATCTCATTAACTGCTTGAACCCCTGAATATTTATAGGCTTCATATCTCCATTTGCTTCTGTTTTTCCAAATCACCCAAAATGTAGCCCCGACAACGACTTCCTTCAAGTGTATCATTGGTCGTCTCCACCATCGACGCAGATGACCCAACATTGTTCCCGAGCCCGTCAACGAAAATTCCAGTTGTAAAACTCTCCAGATATATTGGGCAAGTTCCCCCTTCCAGAATAGATGTTCAATAGTCTCTTGATCAGGACAAACACAACAATGGCATTGGGAAGCCATAAGATAACCCAAGCGCTGAATGTTGTCGTCTGTTGGTAACCTATTATGAAGGATACGCCAAGCAAGTACAGACCATTTAATCGGAATACAAGAATTCTAGACATGAGTGAAATCAGGGTGTCGAGCATGCTGCACTCTAGTATGTCGATACGCTGAGGAGACCGAAAAAGAGCCACTACTTGAAGGACCCCATCGCCACCTATTGATATCTGCAGGATCTTGAATGATAAGATGATTTGCAAGATGTCTCCCATGCAACAACCTTTTCCAAATCCCTGAAGCATTAGAATTAGCCTGTATAGTATCTAGAGGAGAATGAATCAAAAGTAGTCCATAAGGAGTCCTGAGTTTTGAACTTCCACCATAACTTAGAGGAGAATGAATCAAAAACCTCTGTCAAACTTCGAAGTCCCAATCCTGCTTCATCATAGGGCTTAGCCATCCTACCCCATCCTAGCCATGAGTGTTTGAACATCCCATCTTGTGATCCCCAGAAAAACCGGGAAAAGATAATCTCCAGTTGATTAAGAACAGAGCGTGGAGGATTACAAGCGGCTAGAGTGTACATCGGAATCGAAGTTAGCACTGATTTGAGTAAAATAAGTTTACCACCATAAGATAGGAGTCTTTGTTGCCACCCTTCGACCCGTCGTCTGACTTTGGAAATCAACTCTTCAAACATTGCCGCATTCTTTCTCCCGGACATTAAGGGACACCCCAAATAAGAAAACGGAGGATTCGATGACTGAAAGCCAGTGATCTGCTGCAACTCTGCTTCTCTGTTACTAGGGAATGAAGGATGCACATATAAAGATGACTTGCGAGAATTAATAAGCTGTCCCGAAGCCTTCTCATATCTTGATAGCAATTGACGTAAAATTTGAATAGAACCCACATCCCCAGCAGCAAAAATCAGAACGTCATCAGCATAGGCTAAGTGAGTCACAGCCGGGCATCCGCTAGGAGAGTAGAAATGGTGGAACGACGGGGTATCAGGCAAAGCCTTGAGATTTCTGGATAGAGCTTCTGCTGCAATTATGAACAAAGCAGGTGAAATAGGATCACCCTACTGCACCCCTCGATAGCCATGAAAAAATCCAGATGATTCTCCATTGATCACAGTCGAGTACCAGACATTGCTAATTAATCGGAAAATCATGTTAATCCAATTTTCATTGAAGCCAAATTTTCGCATGACATGCATAAGAAATCCCCAGTCTAGACGATCGTAAGCCTTCGCCATATCTAGTTTGATCGCAACATTCCCTCCTCTGTTCTTAATCTTCATCATACTCATCATCTCCTGTGCCAAAATAACATTATCTACAATTTCCCTCCCCCTGACAAAACCACATTGCTCAGGGGAGATGATACGAGGGAGAATGAGGGCTAGTCGATTAGCCAGCAATTTCGAAATAATTTTGTTCATCACAGTACATAAGCTAATTGGGCGGAAATCTGACCACTGAGTAGGTTGTTTTACCTTGGGGATAAGTATGAGAGATGTACTCGAGATAGCCCGAGGTAAAGCAAAACCAGCCATGAACAATTGAACTGCCTCCATGATGTCCCCTTCGATGATGGCCCATGCCTCCGTGAAAAATCTAGCCGTAAATCCATCCGGTCCACCAGCACTTTTAGAATCAATCCCTTTAATAGTTTGATGCAGCTCCTCTTTTGAAGGGTCCGCCGTCAGCAGATGATTATCCTCATCATTGAGAAGCTGAGGAATATGAGACAGTAGCTCTTCATCCTGTACCGTACTTGTATGCAAATATTGAGTCGCAAAATAATCATTTGCCGAATCTTGTAACTCCTTGAGCTCAGTGATAGAAGAACCATTCTCTTTCTTAATAGAATGAATACGAAGCTTCCGTCTTTTGCTATTGACACACTCATGAAAGTAAGCCGTGTTGCGATCACCCTCTAAGTCCCATTTCGTTCTTGCCTTTTGTCTCCAGTAGGATTCTTCATAGGATAGTCGCAGCTTCAGTAGAGCCCTCGCCTTCTGGAGATTCTCCCTGTTGAGAACAGAGTTATCCTGTTCATATAAGACCTCGGCAGCAAGAACCCCATCTTCAGCCGCCTTAACCTCTTGAAAGATATCTCCGAAAGTTGAATGACTCCATCGGGATAGCGCCTTTCTACATGCAATTAATCTCTCCGCCACCCGCGAAAGAGCATTCTCATGGTTCACAGAGAGCCAAGCCTGCTCCACAACCTGAGAAAAATCTTTATGAGCCACCCAAAAATCCAGGAATCTGAACGCACGTTTCCCGCCCGCGTTAGCAGATTTAAATTTGATAAGAAGCGGACAATGATCGGATTCGTTGCGATTAAGGTGCTCCTCAATCGTTAAAGGAACCAAATGCCACCATTCCTTGTCCAGAAGCAACCGGTCGAGCCTTGAACCTTGCTTCTCTCCGTCCGATTTAAACCAAGTATACTTGCTCCCCGAATAAGGCACCTCAGAAAGACCGGAGGCCATAATAAAATTATTAAAATCCTGCATGGATTGAGAATTAGGTCGAAGCCCCCCCGTCTTCTCCTCCGTGCTTCGTACAGCATTGAAGTCGCCGCCTACCGCCCACGGTACTGGAGTTAGTGATTGAATGTACTGAAGCCTCTCCCACAGCTCTGTTCTGCCTTCCTTAGTTCTGTGCCCATGAACAATCGACACCATAACATCCATAGGCAATAGATCATTCGAAAACTTGACCGTCACTGCTTGATCAAAAGAATCCACCATAGTCATAGCAGAACCAAATCTCGTAAATAGCCAAATGTTCCCGCGATCATTCGAAAAGGATTAAGAGCATCCAAGTTTAATTTGAAAAGAAGTTAATTGATCCTTAGCAACCTTAGGCTCAATGATGGCAAGGAATTGAATCTTGTTGATCCTAAGAAGAGATTTGACCCTCTTAATAGTCATTTTATTCGCAACTTCGTGGACGTTCCAGATAAGGAAATTAAACATTAATGGCTTTAGTTTGGGTACCAGCTGGAGTGCATTGGCCTGATCGTAAGACTCTGTCCGATGGTGGAGGCGGGGGCTTTTTCTTGCGCTTCTGCTGGGGTGGTCGGACCACCTCCTCTTTTTTTTCTTCATCTTCCTCCCCTGAGTCCTCTTCTTCAGCAATGTCAGCCCAAAATCGACCCACAAGTCTTTGTTCTCCTTCTCGACAAACCACTTCTCCCTCCTCGATCTCTGGAACAACTTCAGCGGCCACCTCCTCTTGTTCGGAGAAAGCCTCATCTGCCCGAGTGGAATCAACGGCGTGGACTGGAGTGGAAGTTGTCCCATCATCCTGCATCCCGTTGTCATCAGGAGGTAACTCGGAATTAAGGACTGGCGGTACGATTGGAGGGATATGAGTGGTATTAGCAGCATTGGACGTCGGGCTTCCCTGAGGTGACTCAGAATTAAGGACTGGCGGCACGATTGGAGGGATTTGAGCGGTATTAGCAGCATTGCACGTCGGGCTTCCCTGAAAGGAGTTATTATGGCGGCTTTCAGTATGCTGGGGGTCATTGATCAGGGCACGAGGCTCTTGAGTACCATTAATATCCACTGGGATATTTAATGTGGGATTAGATGGTGGATTAGATGGTTCCCCTGTCTCCAACCGAGACCCTCGCTGTAGGATTCGAGGAACAGGAACTTCCTTCTGCACTGGGACTTCTTTGCCTTTTTCTTTTGTTTTTGTTTTACATGCTTCTGTTGAGTGACCCTGGTGGTGGCAGAAAGAGCAGTAAAGGGGAGATGACTCATATTCCACATGCTGCCAAAAGCTTCTGTTCCGAGGCATATTAATGCAGAGTTTATGTTGTAGAGGTTTTGAAGCGTCCACTTCGATGAAAACCCGTGCAAGACTTGGACGGGAAAGATCTGCTGTGGCCTTGTCAATTTTGAGAGGGGTACCGATGGCACCGGCAATGGCAAATAACGCTTCTTTAGCATAAAGATGATGAGGAAGATTCGGTAGGTTAATCCAGACTGGAACAATAGGAGATTCATGGGATGGGGAGAAGTTCGGATCCCATTTAAAAATCCGCATAGGAGCTCTGGCAATGTACCAAGTATCTTTTGCGCGAAGACGAAGATAATCGGATTCACATGACGGCCGAATCAGGATGTGTTTAGAATCGATGAGCCCGGCGGAAATAGAGAACTCCGCTAGGGCTTTGCGAATCTTGTCGATAGTGGGTCGGTAGAGAGAGAACTTTCCCACTAACGCGAAACACAAAGGAGAAGCCAGAGCAGCTTCTTCCTCCTCCGAGAAGGAGATCGATGGGGCGCCCTTAAAGGACGAAACCGTTCTAGGCGGAAGGAGAGACGCAGACTTGGGAGTCTGGCCTCCCACCACCTCAGCAAAAGAACGAGAGGTCATGAAAACCCGAGGCACCGAAACAGATCAATAGCAAGGGGAGGAGCTACCATCCAAATGGTATGGCAGCCCCAGAGGGACGCCGGCGCGGCCAACGGCCACTCCGGGGTCGAGGAAGAAGAAGAGGCGCCCTAGGGTTCCTGAGGAGGCGAGATGATTTTATGATATATATATATATATATATATATATATATATGTAATATATATATATATATATATATATATATATATATATATATATATATATTTTGTATATATGTATTTTTTTTTTATGTATATATGTATATATATATATATATATATATATATATATATATATATATATATATACATATATACATAAAAAAAAAATACATATATACAAAATATATATATATATATATATATATATATATATATATATATATATAAAATATATATATATATATATATATAAATATCAAAAATATATATATATATATATACATATATATATATATATGTATATATATATATATTTTTGATATTTATATATATATATATATATATCATCCACTATATATATATATATTTTTGATATTTATATATATATATATATATCATCCACTATATATATATATATATATATATATATATATATATATATATATATATAAACCTCCCAACCTTATTGAAGAAATAGGCGCAAAATGTCGTAGCCTATACAAGACCATGCGCACAATACGACACAGGGAACAGAAAAGAAAAAGCGCGAGATGCGCACAAAATTAATTCGGACCTCGACTGCAGCCGACAGGGGAGGCGCGGGAAACCCGGAGACAAGCCTAAGCCAGGGCCTCCCAAAAGTGTGGGAGGCGTGGGAGCAGCGCCTCCTAGCTTTGAAAATTTGTCTGATGACCTCTCTGTACAATTGTGGAGGAAGAAGTTGGCGTCCTTCATATCTGTGTTTGTTTCTGTTCTTCCATAGAACCCAGATACCAGCGGCTACGACGATCTGATGACCATGGGTGCCGCTCCAGCGGGCTAGGAGATCGTGGAAGCCCCCAGTCGGGGGGAAAGCCTCAGTCCGTTGTGAAGGTTGAGCCAAATTTGGGTCGCCAAGTCGCCAGAAAGTAGGACGTGCTCCGTCGATTCCGATGTGTGGTCCGATGTGTGCTCCACGCAGCAGTGGCATCTGGATTCGAGGCTGAATCCGATTGATCTGATGTAATCGTCCGTCGAAAGCTTCCGTTTCAGTGCTCGTCAGATAAGGATAGACCATTTGATGGGTATGCATGACTGCCAGAGCTTGGCGCACGTGTTATCTAGCCCGCCTCTGCCTCTGGCCACGATTTTGGCAGAGGCTAGCGTGAAATTTCCCCCCGAGTTAGGGGTCGAACTCCATGTGTCGGCCTCGTCAGTGACCCAAAGATTGGCAGCAAGAATACCGTCCGCCGCCGGCTGGCCAAGCAAATCGCTAATTCTCCTCCAGTTCCAACCGAAGCCACCCTCCCATAGGTCTCTGATTGTGCACCCCTGAGGTGTTATATCACTGGGTTGAATGGTGTCTTCTCCTAACCACCGTTCCAGGCAGGCTGATGAGCGACCGTCGCCCAACTGGAGGCAGATTAAAGGTTCTGCGATGTGGCGCCCGCGGATTATGCAACGCCAAGACGCCGAGGATCTGTTGTTAGTGTTCGCCTCCGACAGGTGACAGAATCTGGAGTATCTAGCTCTCATGAACCTCGTCCATAATGAGCTCTCCGTGCGTAACTTCCACCATAGCTTCATGGAGCAGGCGTCAATGATGTGGGCAAGTCTGCTGAAGCCCAGACCTCCTTCTTCGGTAGGTTTGGCCAAGGTATCCCATCCGGCCCAGTGATGTTTGTCCTTGCCGTCGCTTTGACCCTAGAAGAACTTGGCAAAGAGGGATTCGAGATTGTGAAGGACCTTCTTGGGAGGGGAGCTGACGACCAGGGTGTACAACGGGATGGAAGATAGAACGTGTTTAATGAGGATCATCTTGTCCCTCGGAGATAGAGTGGCATTGTGCCATCCAGCGATCAGTTTGCGAATTTTGTCAACCAGATGTTCGTATATCCCTGAGTTTAACTTTTCGTACACCAGTGGGCAGCCCAAGTAAAGGAAAGGAGGGTATGCCGTAGCCCATCAGGTAATGTTGGAAAGCAGGGCTGAGCGAGATCTGTCAGCTTTATGATGAGTATAGATGACGCTCTTGTTGTTGTTGACACGCTGGCCGGAGCAAGCGGTGTATCTCGCTATCGTTCTCAGGACCACCTCGATCGATCTGCTATCTCCAGAGGAGAAGACTAGGATGTCGTCTGTGTACGCTAGGTGGGTGATCAGAGGGCAGTCGGACATGGTGTGGAAGTAGTAGAAATCGGGCATACTGGGCATACTGTTGAGGCTTCTGCTGAGGGCTTCTGCCGCGATAATGAAAATAGTGGAGGAAAGGGGGGTCCTCCTGTCTAACCCTGCGAGTAGATCGGAAGAATCCGACTGCCTGGCCGTTGATGATGGTGGAAAACCAAGCATTGCTGATAGATCTGAATATGATGTCGATCCAGGATTCGAAGAAGCCGAAAGCCCTGAATACCCAGATCATGAATTGCCAGTCGATGCGGTCGTAAGCCTTCTCCATGTCTAGTTTGATTGCTATGTTCCCCCCACTAGACGGGAACTTCATACATGTTATCATCTCTTAGGCGAGGAGGATGTTGTCTGTTATGCTACGGCCTTTAACAAACCCTCTTTGTTCTTCGAAAATAATCTTGGGGAGGAGATTGGACATCCGGTTGGCGGCAATTTTTGATATAATCTTGTTGGTAAGTTGCAAAGGCTGATAGGGCGGATGTCCTTGAAGGTTTTCAGATTGACTTTCTTGGGGATAAGGATAATGTTGGCGTAGGAAATAGAATTGGGATAAGTCGCCCCTTGGAAAAATGCTAGAGTAGCCTCCGATAGATCAGATTTTAAGATGTCCCAACAAGCTCTGAAAAAGACCCTATTGAATCCGTCCGGTCCCGGAGCACTATGTTCATTAATGGACCAAACAGTCGCCCTGATCTCCTCCTTCGAAGGTGTAGCCAACAGGGTCTCATTCTTGCTGTCGCTGATGAGGGATGGGATAGCGGACAGGAGCGCGTCGTCTTTAACGACAGGCTCTTTAGTGAAAAGGTCAGAGTAGAAGTTCTTGGCCGCAGTAAGAATATAAAAGGGCAAATGGGGTACGCCATAGGGACTCAAAGTCTCTACGCGAGCGAGACTATGCTAGGCCAAATAGACCCCGAACATAAAATAGCTCTACGCGGGCAAGACCTAAGGGTAGGCAGCTCTACACGAGCAAGAGAGCAGGTGGGTGGGATTCTACGCGAGCAAGCGCTTTACGCTAGCAAAGCAGCATGCGGGCGAGACTCTATGCGAGCGGGAGTCTAGCCTCTGCGTAGAACTCGGTTCAGCTCACGTAGAATAGATTACGCGGTCACGTGAGAACGTGTGCATAAAGGGTAATTAATATGCGGGCATGTGAAACGTGTGCGTAAAGGAGGTAAATGATACGCTGGCACGTAAAAACGTGGGCCTAAAAAACTAAATACTACGCTAGCACGTAAGAACGTGTGCGTAAAAACTTCATCTTTTCCCCAGGGCCAAGACAAGCAGGCGTAAAAGCTCAAGAGCTCAAGAAAGCCCCATCTCGGTCAAGACTTGGTGAAATCCAGCTATTCAAAAGCCAAACTTGCGTAAAATTGAAATTCCTACCACATGGAACCCTCCAATTTCGAAAACAACCAAGTTCAGTAGATCAAAACCATGGAGATCAAAAATATTAAAACTTAGATCTACACAAAATGAACCACAGAAATTAAAATGCTAAGTACTAAAGTGTCTTAGAATCTCGTGAGGAAGACAATGAAACAACAAAATTTGAGTTCCTCTATGAAGCAAGTTGTACTTGCCTACTGCGGGTGGTCAGTGGAGGAATGGAGAAGAAAAAGAGAGTTATGAGAAATGAATGAGAAAAGAGAAGGGTTGTTGGGTTAATAAATGGGGGATGGTGGTTGGTAGGGGTTTGCATACTAATCCAAACCAAACTCAACCAGACCGAACCTAACCAAACCCAAACCAAGCAAATGAAATGCCAAAATAAATCATGCAATGAGACATAGAATATGAGTCAAAATACGTACACGTATACCAAATACGTAATACGAACTACGGGCATTACAACTCTACCCACCTTAAAAGAATTTCGTCCTCGAAATTTAATTAAGAGGCTAGAGAGGTCAAGCAAGCTACACTAATCACAGGCAAGATATAACTAAGCAATCAATCAAATAATCAATCATATAAGCAAGGAATCGAAGACATGAGGCATAAGGAAGACATTATACCTCACGAGTCAAATAGGTCGGAATATCGCGATCGGATGTCATCCTCACGCTCCCACGTTGACTCACCCAAAGAGTGTTGACCCCAAGCAACACGGACTAACTTAATAGTCTTGTTCTTGAGTATCTTCTCTCTTCGGTCCACTATGGATACGAGTCTCTCCTCATACGAAAGGTTGGTACCGACAACCAATTCCGAATGATCAAGAACATGACTCGGATCCGGGATATATCGTCGCAATTGGGATACATGGAAGACATCATGCACCTCACGTAACGACGACGGGAGAGCGAGACGATAGGACACATCACCTACTCGCTCTAGAATGTCGAATGGCCCGATATACCTAGGACTAAGCTTTCCTAGTACGTCGAAATGAATGACGCCACGGGTAGACGAGATCCTGAGGAATACATGGTCACCGACAAAAAAATCAAGGGGGCGTCGATGAGAATCGGTCCAATGGCGCTGGCGATCTTGTGCGACGCGAAGATGATCTCTAACTTTTCTGACCACCTTAACTGTCTGAGTAATTATTTTCGGACCGAGCATCTGCCTCTCTCCAACATCGTCCTATGCTAGCGGAGATCTGCACTTCCTACCATACAGTACCTCGAATGGTGCCATCTGGATACTGGCTTGGAAACTGTTGTTGTATGAAAACTCCACCAGGTGCAGGTGATCTTACCACAAACCACCGAAGTCGAGTGTGCAAGATCTCAACATATCTTCCAAGGTTCGTATGGTACGCTCTGACTGACCATCTGTCTGCGGATGATAAGCTGAGCTAAACTGGAGACGAGTTCCCAAACTCTCTTACAGACTGCGGCAAAAGTGTGACGTAAATCTTGAATCTCTGTTCGAGGAGATACTGACTGGTACACCGTGAAATCTGACGATCTGCCTGAGGTACATCTCTGCTAGTTGAGCCATCGACAGACCAACTCTGAATGAGAGAAAGTGAGCCACCTTCGTGAGCCTGTCTATAATAACCCAAATAGCATCTCTACCGGCCGGGGACCTATGTAATCCAGTCACGAAATCCATGGTTATATGCTCCCACTTCCATTCTGGGATCGACAAAGGCTGAAGAAGTCCAGCCGGTCTCTGATGCTCAGCTTTAACTTATTGGCAAACCAAAAACCGAGAGACAAACCGGGCTATCTCTCTCTTCATGCCATTCTACCAAACGTGTTGTCGGATATCACGATACATCTTCGTACCGCCCGGATGAATCGAATACTGAGAACTGTGAGCTTCTGCCATGACTTCCTGCCTGATATCTCCACTGGGTACACAAAGACGCTTTCAATATTGAAGTGTACCATCCTCATGGATACATAACTCTGGTCTTCATCTTGTTACACATTCTGTCCTAAGCCGCTGAAGCTTAGAATCTGATGACTGAGCTAACCTGATCCTTTCAACTATACTGGACTGAACTTATATGCTGGCCATCAATGCCACACTGGTAGAAAGGACAATTTCTATACCCATCTTCTGAAGATCTGCTAATAACTCTGGTTGTGCTGTTAGAAAATAAACTCCAGCTCTTCTGCTCAATGGATCTGCAACAACGTTGGCCTTCCAAGGATGATATTGCAGGTTGATGTCATAATCCACAAGCAGCTCTAGCCATCTCCTCTGACGCATGTTAAGATCCTTCTAGGTGAACACATACTTCAAGCTCTTGTGGTCGGTAAAAATCTCCACCCTATCTCCATACAAGTAGTGTCTGCAAAGCTTAAGTACAAACACTACTGCTGCCAGTTCCAAGTCGTGGATCAGGTAATTCCTCTCATGATCACGAAGTTGACATGACGCATAAGCTATTACCTTCCCATGCTGTATCAAAATACATCCCAAACCTCTGCCTGAAGCATCACAATACACTGAGAATCCCCCGGTCCCATCTGAAAGTGTGAGAATGGGTACAGTTATCAAGCCTTGCTTCAACTTCTCAAAAGAATACTGACATTCTGTTATCCAAGCAAACTACACATCCTTGTGGGTCAACTGGGTCATAGGTGCTGAAATTCGTGCAAAGTTCAAAACAAATCGCCGGTAGTAGCCGGCCAAGCCAAGAAAACTACAAACTTCTGTAGCGGTACTGGGTACTGGCCACGTCTCAATAGCCACAATCTTCTGGGGGTCCACTTCTACTCATCCTCTGGTGATGATATGACCCAAGTATGAAATGCGATCGAGCCAGAACTCGCATTTACTGAACTTCGTATATAACTGGTGCTCTCTGAGAATCTGAAGAACCACACGGAGATGCTACTCATGCTCTGTTTCACTCTTGCTGTAGACCAGGATGTCGCCTACGAACACAATCACAAACTGATCCAATTAAAGCATGAAGATACGATTTATGAGGTCCATGAATACAGCCGGCACATTGGTTGCTCCAAATGGCATAACAAGGAACTCCTAATGCCCATATCTAGATCTGAAAGCCATCTTCGGGATGTCCTTCTCTCTGACTCTGATCTGATGGTATCCTGACCGCAAATCAATCTTTGAAAATATGGACGCCCCTTTGAGTTGATCAAACAAGTCATCTATCCTCGAGAGAGGGTATTTGTTCTTGATTGTCACTGAGTTCAAGATACTATAGTCAATACATAATCTGGACGTACCATCCTTCTTTTTTACAAAAAGCATCGGGGCTCCCTAAGGCGATCCACTTGTACGGATGAATCCCTTGGTCCTGAGTTCCTCAATCATCTTATACAAGATCTCCAATTCTGATGGCGCCATCCGGTAGACTCTCTCTGACATTGGGGCTGACCCGGGGATCAAGTCTATGGTGAACTCGATCTCTCTCTCTGGTGGCATACCTGGAAGCTCTTCGGGGAAGACATCGAGAAACTCTTCCACAATTCTGGGAAACTGGACTGCCACTACAACTGCCATCCGGAATGCTGGAGGAGAAGGCTCTATTCCGCCTTGAAAAATAAAAACTCTGGCTCACCAGGAATACTAAAAATAATCTTATTGATATGGCAATCTATTCTAGCATACTGGTCCCTCAACCAATCCATCCCTAAGACCACATCATAATCGGCCATCGGGAATTCTATCAACCTAGCGGGGAACTCTCTACCGCTAACTACGATCAGACACGAGGAAAACACTCTATCTACTCCCACAAGTCCGTTACCAGTAAGTATATTGAGGCTTACTGATAATGACTCGGGCTCCAGCCCTATCCGTGTCGTAAATCGTGCAGACATAAATGAATACGATGCACCAGAATCAAACAATACTGATGCTGGGAAGGAGTTGACGAGAATAGTACCTGCTACTACCTCACCTGATGCTAACTCCTCCTCCACGGTCAAAGCCATCACTTGACCGTGTCCTCTGGGTGCTGGTCCCCTCTGTTGGAAACCTCTCTGGCGATTCTGGGTCTTAGCTTGGACTTGTGCATACTGCTGGGGGTTCTGCTACTGAAATACTTGGGACTGAGGCGGCAAGGGCCTCGAAAATGGGTACTACTGCTGCTGCTGAACTGGTACTGGGGCTGGCCCCCTAACCGAAGGACTAGAAAAGGTTGATAAAGATAAACTCCCCCTATTCGGGCAGTTCCCAACTCTATGGTCCGATGCCCCACAAACCAAGCACAAACCCTGTGCTCTGCGACATTCTGACACCACGTGCCCTGACTTCCTACAATGAGTGTGCAATCCATTACGGAAGACAGCTTCTGCTGCTGCTGGGGATATACCGGGGTCGAATGCTGAATCGACGCAACGGAAGCCGCCCGCCTCGGAGCTCCAATGGTCAAAGCCCTGGCTGCTGGGGCTGGTGCTGAAGACTGGTTCATCTGGCCGTGAGATCGTTTTCGACTTTCGGTCCGGTCCATAATCCTCTGGGAGGTATACTCATGCCTCCTAGCTGCTCTCAATACTGCATCGAAGGTTTGATGCTCGAACTGCTCTACTGCTAGCAAAATCTCCAGGTGGAGTCTCTGCTGGAACCGCTGAGCTCTGTCGAACTCGGTCGCCACCAAGGTGGGAGCAAACTGACTAAGCCTAGAAAACTCGGTTGCATATCCATCGACCGTCCTGCCCATCTGCTTTAAATTGGTGAACCTCGTCTGTAGATCATACCGAGCTACAACATCAAAATACTTGGTCTGGAATCTTTCACGGAATACTGTCCATGTAATAGGTGCCCTCAATCCAACGGCCTGTACCGCCCACCAGCTGTGGGCTAGATCCAATAACTGCAGACGCACCATGGCCACCTTCTCGTCTTCTGGGGTCCTGGCTGCTTCTAGAATAACCTCAGTATCCTACAGCTAAGTATCTGCGGCAATAGCATCTTCGCTACCATCGAAGAAGGGAGGGTTCAAGCGCTTGAAGTTGTTGGCTGCCTGGTTCCCTTGATGACCACCTCTGCTCAAGATATCTTATACTGTCTAGTGCAACGTATCATCCCGACGATCCTGTGATGCAAGCAACTCCCTGATGAGTCCAACCAAGACTCCATCATCCTGTCTTGTAGGCTGGGCTGGCTGTACTGGGGTTCTGTACTACCAAAATACAGTAAATTAGCGACGGAACATTAGCGACGGATATTGTCCGTCGACGTTAGTGACGACTTTGTGGCAACTAGCCAACAGAGTATCGACGACAAGCCGTTACATTTTTTATTTTATTTTTAGGGGGAGAAAAGGTCGCTCATCCGTCGCTTTGGCGTCGAAGATATAGCGACGGATATTTAGCCGTCGCTATGCAGTCGATTATTTGGCGGGAATTATGGAGAGAATTGGCGGGACAATTCTTCGACTATGTAGCGACGGATATTCCGTCGGCAAGCATCAAAAAGAGCGACTAACGGGCGACGAATAAAAATCCGTCGCCAGTCCGTCGCTAAATATACGTTCCAGACTTAAATTAAAACGACGGGGGGAACGTTTCATATTCCCCCCAAATTCACTCTCTCTCCTCTCTCTCTCTCTCCCGCAGCTTCGGTGATCGGCATCGACGTCCTCTCCTCTCTCTCTCCCGAAGGTAATCCCCTCTCTCTCTCTCTCTCTCTCGATCTCTCTCTCTCTCTCTCGTGGTGTCGTAGGGGCAGCGGGGGTGGCTGGCTTGGGGCGGAGGCGTTGGGGGCTGGGCGGCGGGCTTGGGGCGGCGGGCTTTGGTCGGGGGCGACGGGGGGCTTTACTTCTCAAATTCATCTGAGTTTATATATTGGCTAAATAATGTGTTATCCATATTGGGTGTTATCCATTAGTTTGGTAGTGTTTGGATTAGTAAATGTGAATATGGAGTTTGGGTTCATGGTGTATATGTTCACTGTGTCAAGGACAGTGCGAGTTCTTCATCTGCCTTCTTTGTTAAGAATATCCTTGGGACATTCGCTTCACCAAAGTCACTGAATAAGTGAAGTTTTTCCTGGAAAACCGACCCTTAGAGTGTACCAGTTGTGTGCTTCTATATAGATGTATATATCTATATCTAACTGTGATTTACATATGTGTATGTGTGCTTTAAAGAGTGAGGAATGAAGGCAGGCCTACCATGCCTATTAGCATGCAGGACGGCTTGGGGTGTAATGTGTGAGTGTAGGCATGGTAGGAAATATAGGTAATGCTAGTGTAACTAGACTAAGATAGTGCTTGCTAGATAGTAAGGACACTCTAGTATCCTAACCAAGTTAATTTTAGCCTAGATATTTAGGATATAGCTCCCATATCCTAGAAGTGGACTCTTGCAATTTAGAAATAGATAGATTGACTCAGTTTGATTAATTGACCTATAATGACTCTAAAACTTGATTTGCTGCTGCAAGCATACAACACCACAAAAATATTTACTGACTCGTCAAGTTGACCCGTGTATAACATGCTCGACGCTTAAGAGGAATCATTTCGACTTAGTGGACTATCGAAGAATCGGTATCGGACTATCGGTATCGGTATCGGTATTGAACTATCAGACTATCGGTATCGGTATCGAACTATCGGTATCGCTAGCGGACTATCAGACTATCGGACTATCGATATCGGTATCGAACTATCGGTATCGCACTATCGGTATCGGTATCGCACTATCGGTATCAGACTATCAGTATCGGTATCGCACTATCGGTATCGGTATCGAACTATCGGTATCGGTATCAAACTATCGGTATCAAACTATTAGTAACAACTGTACTTAGATTTTTCTCTTCTCGAGCTAGAATACCAGCGGATCCACCAGTTACATGATTATATACTAATTCTGTTTAGTTTGTCTTACTATACAGATTTTCACATCCAATTTGTGATGGATCGTTATTTCGTTGATTGTACATGGATGTACAAACGACAACACGAGAGCAGCATAGGTGTGAGTGACAATTTTCAGGCAGGCGTAGAAGTATTTCTTAAGTATGCCATGAGCAAAGCTCAGTTTATGGACGGTAACAAAATTAAGTGTCCATGTCGTAATTGTCGCAATAGACATTACGAAGAAGTGGTGAGTGTAAGAGATCATTTGACCCATAAGGGTTTCGTACGTGATTACGGCCTGTGGTCATCGTAAGGTGAACTATATATGGAAAGACAGGTTGCAAATGCTGCTACTTATGCTTTTGATGATAATGTTGCAGCAGATTTTGTCGTCGATGACGACGAATGCTCTGTTGATTATGGAGACGTGTAGAAATAGCTGTGGGAGATCGACGTTGGGGGATGAGCTGAAACAGCTGTGGGAGATCGGCGTTACGACCTATGATATTTCCAGGAAACAGAACTTTCAGATGAAAGATTCACTAATGTGGACAATCAATAATTTTCTCAGATACGATATGCTGTCGGGATGGAGTACTCACGAAACCATGTCTTATCTGATATGCATGCAAAATAGTAAGGCGTTCCGTCTTAAGCATGGAGGAAAAACTTCTTTCTTTGATTGTCATCGTCAATTTCTGCCCGCGAGTCATCCTTGGAGAAAGAACAAGGACGCGTTCTGAGCTGGAAAACAAGAATTTTCTCATCCGCCTGCCTGATTGTCGGGATACGATATTTGGAAAGATGTAAAGGACTTGCCCACTGTAATGGAAGATCCATCGAACAATCATGTCGATGGGTTCGGACAAACCCATAACTGGACCAAACGAAGTATCTTCTGGGACTTGCCTTATTGGAAAGATAATCTTATAAGGCATAATCTTGATGTTATGCATATCGAAAAGAATGTGTTCGATAATGTCTTCAATACCGTCATGGATATTAAAGGAAAGACGAAGGACAATCCAAAAGTAAGACAAGACATTGCCGAGATATGCAAGCATCCTTATCTGAACTTGATACAAAGGAGAGCTGCTGGACAATTAAGTAAGCCGATAGCGCAATACACATTGAGCAAGGAAGATAGATTAATAATCTGTAAGTGGTATCTACTTTATAATTTCCCGACGGCTATGTGTCGAATTTGTCTAGATGCGTTGATCTCAATGAACGCAAGCTAACAGAAATGAAGAGTCATGACTGCCACGTGTTTATGGAAAGATTACTGCCCATTGTTTTGAAAGAGTTGTTGCCTTCTGCTGTATGGGTTCCGTTGGCCGAACTATCAATATTCTTTAGGGATATTTGTTCAACTAAGTTGACTGTCGATATAATTTGAGTTGAATTTCAGTGGGTTTTAAAATTCTTTCTTAATTCTCAAGATAATTTGTCTCTCTAGATACCTATACCATCTAAAGAAGAAAGTTGGCAACAAGGCTCATATAGAGGCTTCGATATGCGAAGCATATCTTATCGAAGAGGTGTCAAACTTCTGCTCCATTTATTTCGATACTCATGTTAAGATAAATCGAAATAGACCTCAAAAGAATGACGAGGACGTTGAGGATGGAAGAATATTCAATGTAAGGGGCAAGCCTGTTGGGGCTAGTAAAAGACGGTGGTTGACAGACGACGAGTATGATGCCGCTCACCGATATGTCTTATTAAACTATGACATACAAGAAGTGAGAGATTTGGAGAAGTCAGTCAGTACTCTTGCACTCGTTATAATCTCGAATTTGATGAAGTAAGTGACTACACTTATATATTCTTATTTTCTCTAATAGTGTATTTAGAGATGAAGTCAAAATGAGGACACCCGATATTACCGATGAGGGACTTCAAAGAGAGGTTGATTGTATATTTTCGTCATGGTTTCGCAAATACGTAAGTAACAGAGATTATAATTGAGATTATAATTGAGATTATGAATATATAATCTAAAACATTTAAATTATAAATATTTGTTTACAGGTTTTATTGCCTGAAACAACACTCACTCATGAGAGTATTCGTTATCAGGCATTGGGACCGAAGAAGCAAATAAAGACTTGGCCAGGCTATGTCGTTAATGGCTTCAGGTTTAAGTCAACTCAGAATGCTATAAATGTCAAATTTATCAATGACGGCATCAGTACCAAGGATTTCGGTGTTTGCATAAGAGGCACCATCTATGACGACGAGCCGGACTTTGACTATTATGGAGTACTTCGGGATATTGTAGATTTACAATATACTGGCCCATATCATATGTATATTGTGATGTTCAAATGTGAGTGGTTCGATACGACACCGAATATCGGTTGGAGAATCGATAAACAATTTGGATTTGTAGATATAAATCTTCGCAAGAGGTATAGAGGGTCTGATACATTTACAATAGCAAATCAGGCTGTTCATGTCTACTATACAAGCTACCCAAGACGTCGTATAGATCGATTTGACTGGTGGGCAGTATGCAAGATTAAATCTAGAAATATATTCAACGTTGGAGACCCAGTATACCAAGAGAACCAGATCAAAAGTCCCAATACTTGGGACAACACTCGGATACAATGGATGTTAAGATATTGTTGAGGAAAATAGAGGGGAGGAAGAGGTTGATACACAAGACTTAGCTGTCAACCAGGGGAGAAAGAGGCATCTTGTCCCAAATATTGAGACAGAAGAAGAAGAAGAAGAAGAAGAAGAAGAAGAAGAAGAAGAAGAAGAAGAAGAAGAATTTGATGGGGATGAGGATACAGATGAAATCGACGATGAAGATAAGGATGAGGATGAGGATGAGGAGGAGGATGATGATGAAGACAAGGCCGAGGATGAGAACGAAGACGATGATTAGGTTAAATATTGTTGTATATTAAAAATACTTCCAATTACGTGAATTAAGTTTGACCTCATAAAAGCAATTACGTAAATTCATGTTTTTTTCATTCGATTATTTACTTATTGCAGATGGCACTCCTAGTCTTTTTTGTCACGGCGGCACTCGTCTCCCTACTGGTGGTATATATATTTTAGTTTAGAATTTTATATTTATTTACACTTTTATATTGTTAATTATATTTATGTGTTCTATTTACAGGTCATGATGGCTGGCCGTGGTCGTGGTGCTGGTGGTGGTGGTGGTGGTGGTGGTCGTGGTCGTAGTGGTGCTGGTGGTCGTGGTCGCATTCAATTTTCCTGGGATGTGACCCCATCCAGCGACCCCGACCCGGAGAGTACCCCGGGCACAGACGCATCCCGCCGTCGATCGACCACTTCATCGAGGCATGAGTTCGGATCTGCTAGCGGATCCGTTCCACTATCGGAACCACCAGCAGCGGATCCACCAGTGGATCCCCCAGTTACTGTACAGTGGGCCCCGGAGTACCCCCATACTCGGTTCCATCCGGTTACTGGGGAGTACATGCACGGACCCGCGGATCCTCCGACGGCACCAGAGAGGCCGAGAGGCGAGTTCCGACGAGAGCTATGGCCCGCGGGGACCTCGTAAGTAAATTTAAGATAATTTATTAAATTTCTTTCATTTATTCAAGTTAATAATCCAGTCGTTTCTTCTTTGTAGGTTTTTTTCGTTTAGTGTTGTCAGGGCTCTTGGAGAAATTATCAGGGCTAACTTCTATGGTCCCTACCTCAACTTTTCGTCAGTTCCCCCGAACTTGAAGTACGCCTGGCTCGACGAGTTGAGGGTATATATCTATATCTTCTGGTTAATTATTAGTTACTCTTTAATCAACTATTTTTTAAATTACGTGATAATTGAATTTCTATGTTAGACGACGTACTGGTGGCCCCCCCATCGCGAGGACGCGATCCACAGGACCTACAGAAGCGCTGCCTCGAAGAAGATATATGATATGATTCATGACCTAAAAATAGGGCATACGAGGCCGAATTGGATCCGACAGGAGTATTATGAGGACCTCTTAGGTATGATGGATACTCCTGCGTACAAGGAGAAATCGGAGAAGGCGAAGGCGAACCGTCCAGCAACGGGGCTTCATACGGGGGGATCAAGGCCCCACGCAGCGACGCTTGCAGATCTGGTGAGATACCGTAAATTCATTTCACTGTCGAATTAGGTATTATTAATATACGGAGTTAATTAAGTTCTACGAAAATTTTGTATGCAGGTCCAACGGGCGGTGAAGGAGGGAAGGGCACCAGAATCGGTCACCATGCACGACGTGTTCCAGCATACGCACAAAAGACGGAAGGATGGGAGCTTCGTCGATGAGACGGCCAAGGAGACTGATGTAAGTACTTATGTTTATGGGATTTACGTTAGAATTAAAAGTATTCGGACTATAACTTAGGTAAACTTAGGATTCACACTTAACTTAGTGAAATATAGGATTTAGATTACAACTTAGGTAAATCTTATAATATAAACACATTCATTTGATAGGCTGCGTATCGTGAGGCCCTTAGTCGGGCTCAGTTAACTAACACCGAGGATGTCGGTGAAACGACGCCCGCCTGGACGCCCTCTTCTTTGGTCGCTCGCAACGACTTGTTCGTAGATACCGTCGGCGACTTTAAGAAAGGGCTCCTGTACGGAGTCGGCTCCCTAGGGCCGTTGCACATGACGACGCAGAGATTTCCACAGACACAGCCTTCTCCCGTGGCCCCGGTAGAGGATGATGTTAGGTCGCAGCTTATGCAGCTGCACGAGGCGGTGTCGTCCTTGCGGGACCAATTTGCCACGTACTTTCTGCCTCCGTCTGCTGCTGCCGGTCCGTCTACTGATGGTGTCGGTCCGTCTTCTACTGGTGCCGGTCCGTCGACTGCTGGTGTCGGTCCTTCTTCCGTGGGTCATCTTTCTTTCAACCCTGATGCCCCTTTGGTACCGCCTCCGACTGTGACGGAACTCCTGGATCTCATGTTACCAGAGCAGCTACGCCGACTTTCGAGCAGTGTCTACGACGGCTTGCCACCGTACCTAGTGGAGGAGTATATTCGTCGGTCGCAGCAGGGATTACCACCACCGGGCAATCGAACTCCTCCTCCTTTTGAAAATATTGTAATTAAAAAAATTGGAATATTTGTGGCAATTTTGGATTATTTGTGCTATGATCGGATTATAACGATGGATATTAGGTTACTCTTCAGGATAATTGATGTCTATTTTCTATTAATTTGATTTGGTCTATGTGATTCTTGGATAATTGGTGTGCATTAAATTCGTATGTGCATATTTGGTCTATATGATTCTTGGATAATTGGTGTGCATTATATATTTGGTCTATGTGATTGTTGGATAATTGGTGTGCAATATATATTGGTTTAGTTTATGCATATTTTTGTGAACAGGAAAAGTGCTGCAATTTTTTTCAAAAAAATCTCAGTTAGCGACGGACTAGTGACCGGTTAGCGACGGATATTACCAGTTTTTGACTAATTTTTGACAAAATTTCCGTCGTCAACTGGAAATTTGAAACTGTTTCCAGGTAGCGACGAGTGGCCGACGGAATATTCGTCGGCATGGTTCTGGTGGTATATACTTCGACGGAATCGCAATAAAAAATCCGTCGCCAAGGCGACGGATAATCAGCCACTAATCAGTCGCTCTCCTCGACGGGCGTAGCGACGGACACTCCGTCGACAAGGTTCTAAAAATGTTGGACATTTCCAGAACCATGGCGACGGATATCAGCCACTAATCAGTCGCTCTGTCGACAGCGTAGCGACGGAGTAGCGACGATGTATCCGTCGCCAAGGTTCTAGAAATGCCAAGCATTTCCAGAACATGGTCGACGGATAATCCGTCAGTATTCCGTCGCTACTTCCGTCCTTTGTTAGCGACGGCGATCGACGGAATAGCGACGAAACGATACACTCTGATACGCTATTACGACGGTTTACCGACGGACCATTACGTCGCTAGTGTCTACACAGTTCAGTATTTAATACTTGAAATGGACAAAAGCCCGTCGGAAAGTCGTCGCTAATGCTTCGTATTGTGAAGTCGAAAAGCCGTTGCTATTCTGTCGCTTGACGACTGCTTAGCGACGGACCGTTATTAGCGACGAGCTGATTGCTGACGGATTATTTTAGCCAAGACCCGTTAATGATCGGTCGCTAATACAAATTCCCGACGGACGGGCGACGGATCTGGCCGTCGCTAAATCGATATATTTTGGTAGTGCTGGATCTCCGGGAAGCATGACTCGGAAAGCTGCATCTGAGTGCTGAGCTTGATCCTCTTGTCGTGGGAGTACTCATTGAGCTCCTTCCGGCTGATTGGCAGGTCCAGGAACAGTACCGCTGAAGAAGACGACACAGGGAACAATAAGGAAGGACCAGGACAGATCAAAGATACAAGTATGTGATCAGGTCAAGATTTCAGAGATTTAGAGGATACGAACAGAGATTAAAGACGAGTGCTGATTGAGACATCTATTCGGTAAACCCTCACATATCGTGATTTATAAGACCTGCATGGGCCACCACTTAAACCATGTAATGCCCTAGAACCAAATACTGGAGAGCGGGGGCGGACATAGCCAGCTACGTATATTAAAGTGTAACCCACCTCGCTATACGGTCACGGCTATCTAGATACATGAGGGTTTAACTACAAGCCATCAGTCTTTTATGGTCATAATCACGCCTATTGTCTCAATCTCAAGCAAGTAATAAAAGTTACAAGATGTCAGAGCACCAAATATACAATAGTAAGGTGTCCCATATATTACATATTTAGATGATCATAAAGCTAGTCATACAAAATGTGAAGACTAGCAAGAGTTTCAGTCATATATGATCAACCCTAGGATTTGTTCATCATGCTACAGCCTGTAGGCAGACAGTAAGTAAAGTGCAATCGAACTAACACGTGCTCGTCGGCTAAACGCCTCAAAAGAATACTTTTACAATAGAGTGGGAGAGCAAAATAAAACCCACTCGTTGCCAGGGTTATGCCTGGTGGTCACCATCTGGCAAGAAGGTAGGGAGATCCTCTGGGGCCGCTCCGGTATCTGGCCATACAAAACCAGCTGGGTCAGATCCCAGAAAGAGCAAGTGCCACAAAGGAGGCTTCACTTAAGAAGTAAAACCAACAATTAGCACAAAATATAACTTTATAATAAAAGACTGGAAATGGAAAATCATGATGATATACGATAAGATAACCATGGGACTATTCGGATAACCAAGTTATAACCCGTAAACCAAACAAGGACCAGGGTTGTAACCCTTCATCTGAACGGAACTTGGTTTCCCACCATTTATCGATAAAGTAAGCACAAGCATTCAGGTCATGATAACGATCTTGTACAGGATCAGAACAAGACTAGACTGGGGTAGACTCCATCCAATCAATCACGGCCAAGCAATAAGTACGGCTTGATACTTTAACTAACTAGGGTTATCACAGGCCTAATTACTAGCAAGATGCAATGAGATTGTTCCACAGCCACAAGCCCTGCAGACTATCCAGACTATTCGGACACAAATTAGGGGTTGAATTCATGTGGGTACATCATCCAGGAAACGCATGTACCCTTAAGTAGCTTGAAGGGTGCAACACATGACAGTGTGCTGGAAATACGCCACTCGACGGCAGGCTACAGATCCCATGATGGGGCGCCCAGATAAAGGGATTGCCTGTAGCTGGGAAATCTCTTCATAACTGCTAGATTATTCTATTTATTAGCCTTAGTCAGTTTAAGTAGGTACCACTGACCGTGGCACTCAGGGGTCCCTGCCCTAGACATGATGCAAGACAATACTGGTTTACTGGTACAAACACAATCGTCTACGGTATCCAGGCCATTCATTCTTGGCATGTCATGCTAGCCGTCGCAACAGCATTCAATAGCTCCCATCATGCTTGCTTGTCATATCTTGTCATGTCATGTCATGTCAGTCACTTGTCATACCATGCCATATACAATTACCATTCCAAACATATTAAATAAATTCATGATTATCAAGTTCATGACAAAAGGCGTAAGAATATAAAAGGGCAATGGGGTACGCCATAGGGACTCAAAGCCTCTACGCGAGCGAGACTACGCTAGGCCAAATAGACCACGAACATAAAATAGCTCTACGCGGGCAAGACCTAAGGGTAGGCAGCTCCACACGAGCAAGAGAGCTGGTGGGTGGGATTCTACGCGAGCAAGCGCTTTACGCTAGTAAAGCAGCATGCGGGCGAGACTCTACGCGAGCGAACCCTCTACGCGAGCGGGAGTCTAGCCTCTGCATAGAGCTCGGTTCAGCTCGCGTAGAATAGATTACGCGGTCACGTGAGAACGTGTGCGTAAAGGGTAATTAATACGCGGGCACGTGAAACGTATGCGTAAAGGGGGTAAATGATATGCTGGCACGTAAAACGTGGGCGTAAAAAACTAAATACTACGCTAGCACGTATGAACATGTGCGTAAAAACTTCATCTTCACCCCAGGGCCTAGACAAGCAGGCATAAAAGCTCAAGAGCTCAAAAAAGCCCCATCTCGGTCAAGACTTGGTAAAATCCAGCCATTCAAAAGCCAAACTTGCGTAAAATCGAAATTCCCAGCACATGGAACTCTCCAATTTCGAAAACAACCAAGTTCAGTAGATCAAAACCATGGAGATCAAAAATACTAAAACTTAGATCTACACGAAATGAACTACGAAAATTAAAATGCTAAGTACTAAAGTATCTTAGAATCTCGTGAGGAAGACAATGGAACAACAAAATTTGAGTTCCTCCATAAAGCAAGTTGCACTTGCCTACTGCAGGTGGTCGGTGGAGGAATGGAGAAGAAGAAGAGTTATGAGAAATGAATGAGGAGAGAGAAGGGTTTTGGGTTAATAAATGGGGGATGGTGGTAGGTAGGGGTTTGCATACTAACCCAAACCAAACGCAACCAGACCGAACCCAACCGAACCCGAACCAAGCAAATGAAATGCCAAAATAAATCTTGCAATGAGACATGCAATATGAGTCAAAATACGTACACGTATACCAAATACGTAATATGAACTACGGGCGTTACACGAATTTTTTTACATTAATTACTGAAACCAATATTAAAATTAACATTAATGTTACCCGACCATCTTCGATTAAAAATGATTAGTTCAGATTGGAATGGTTCGACTAAAAGCAACTGGTTCGGATTGGTAATAATTGTTGGCAATCGAATACAAGGTACTTAAAATGATCGACCTAGACTATTTTTAGCGTACGAGTTCGGATGAATAATAACAAAGCCCGAGCCAAAGCCCCGTTTAATCTGTGCTCTAATTTTGCGGTTGGTTTGACCCATATGCACATTCCAGATAGAATTGATTACATGACGAATATGAAAATTAAAATTAAATAAAACAAATTTAGAAGTATAATTTACTATTAAATAAAAAATTGTATTAATATTGACCAATAGTAAAATTAACATTAATGTTACCCGACCATCGATTCGCTTAAAAGCTGTCACGACCCGCACCAAGTATAGGGGCACAAGTGCGTAACAGCTCCCAGCCAACACCACAGTGTCGGCGTTAGAACGCTGTCTAGGTCTACTATACTAGCAGTGAATATGATTACCTATCAATATATCTCATCTCCAATTAGAGGACAATACTGATATAGTATAAACCCCTGACCTAAATTTATATTTTTTTAGTAAATTTAATTTTTATTTTATTATTGATTTGGACCCAAGGTAGAAACTTTTGAATTTGTTGATATTTCTAAATAAATGTCAAATAGGTTTATTGCAGGAAGGAAGGGGGTGTAAATTCAATTTGTTGGAGGACTATAGTGAAAACTTTTGAATTTAAATCCCCCACGGCCAGGAGAAGATAGAACCAATAGGAATTGAATTTCCCTCTTCTTATCCTTCAGTGATTCAAATCCGAGGGTGATTCAAACATCTATCCGATCCTATCCTTTTTCCTTGTATAAAAGGTACAAGGGCTCGGCTATTCCTTAATTTCCAAACCCTAGAAGCGGTGCCTATTCTCCTCCAAGTCGGGACTAACCTCGGGAGCCTGTGAAGAAGAGAATATTTGAATTCTTCAAAAGGTAAACCTTTTCTCCAACTCCCAGATCATACGATTCCTCAAATTTTATCATGTTCTCTAGGTGTTCTTGATAATTCCCAAGAACAATTGGCATCAAATCGACCTTGGTATCAACTTGATACTGATACCCCACTCGACTCTTGGTATCCGATTGGTAATAACATCACATTTTGACCCTTGCATTGGGTTATATATCTGGTTGAACTTTGATTCCAAGCCCATATACCTAGGTATTAGTTTGATGGTAAAACATCAAATACCAACTTTTTAGTATCAACGAGCATGGATATCACAACCATCTCATGTATCAGTAAAATTATTAGTATTTCCAAAACCCTGAACCCGTAGGGATACTCGAGGGTGTATCAAGGATAAGCATACAAATTCGTGTGCAATAGATTCTCCTTGGGCTTAAGGAGATAGGACTGGAACCCGTGAGCAAACGCATGTATGCAGGGCAATATTGAGGACAGAGCTGTCATGCATACTCTAAAGCACGTTCAATCCATACTAGTGATAAATTCAGATTTGAGCACCCAATTGCAGACATCAGTTGCACTTTGTTTAGATTCGATCTGCACTGATTTGAGTATCAGCCTTGTAATCAACTGTACAGTCCCCATTTAAGTAGTCTTCTGCATCTTTTGGGTCAGTCCAGTAGGAAGAGGAATAATTCCAGTGGGCAGGACAGAACCTAACATGTTGATTACTGATACACACAGGAATTGAGAATAGTCGAACAGAGTTAACACTTAGCAACGAGTGGTTTATGGTATCATATTTAATATCTGATATCATTTTTGACTCTTGGTATCAGACTTGGTTTCAGGTGTTATATTGGACACTTGATATCAGGGTATAATCTACGACAGTAACACCTAGGGAATATATCCGAAACTATAGCATGTATGCCTGAAATATCCAGCTGGCATACATGCCCGATCCTAAGGAAGTCAGTATGGTTAGATGTACTAGGTACACTCAAGTATCCAGGTAACATGGGTGAAGAGGACCCTAGGAAATAGGATATCAAAGGACCAACTACAACTATTCAGCCTCCATTTGAATGTTAGTTCAGTCTATGACCAATAACTGAGGTTTATTAGCAAATTGCCAACGCTGGTAGCAAGGGACTTAGACAGGGTAGGGGCAATTGGTGATGACCCTTGCTGCATCAATTGGACCCTTGGACTGTTGCATGACTAAACCGATTGATACAAGTATATAGCAGGC